>JABXWE010019641.1:0-33468 GCA_014611495.1 Limonius californicus | reverse complement strand
CAGAAGTATCTTTGCAAGGGACACACACAGATGGAGTGTGATACGGTACACAGCCTGATTGAGAGACGTTTGGATAGAAGAGACATTCATTTACCTGCAGAATTTATTTCAGTTACGAAACGAGCAAGAGAGAAGCCATTTCCTCTAGATACTAAGTATTTAACACATGATTTCTTCAAAAACTATGCCTCTCCAAAGTTTCAATGGTATAACTCCTTAAGACCACCAGGAACCTTCTACGTTACAGATATAAAATGCCTTAAATACACCCCTGAAGGGATTATATATTACAAGACCGATTTCGACTCAGAATACCTGCCACTAAGAAAAGGTAAAACTTTACCAAACGTTATACCTACTTACCCGTAATTATACCGCACCAAACCCAAAATTTCTTTAGAAAAATATGAACATTTAATGGAAATAACCCAGGTAATGGAACCGGACTACGTTAATTTTTACAAGAATTTGCCGCATGAAACTTCAAAAAAGAAAGGAAGGCAAACCGATCAAGACTAACATAATAATTAATACTTGCAGTACTTTGATAGAGTGATCAATTTAACTGAATAATTTGTTTGTTTAATTTTTAAGTAACATGTAATATTTTTTTGATTTCTTTAATAATTAATAAAATTTAAAATGAAGATAAGGAATTTCCTAGCCAGCAATACCTCTTACTTATCAAACACTATAAGTGAAATACTTCGTAAGTGCTTGCATTTTTTTTGAGGGCATATAAATTGTATTTTTTTTTAGAATTATATTTATTTTACAATAATAAAATCACAATTGCAATTGTAGAAGTGTAGATTATTAATTATGACAACTGGAAGGTTTTTTGTTCATACTGAAAACTTTGAAGTTTTCACTTACGAGGTATTGATTCTAGGCCATCGCCATGCTAGTAATCCAATTATCAACTGTAACATTCCTGCCAGTTTTTCTTATCGGCTCACAAAGTCTTTGAATGACATCTTTTGTGGAGTTACTCACTACGAATGGCGCTTCAGGTTGCCGGCCAATGTAGACTTCCATATTGATCCTATAAAATGTTTTGGAATCAACCAGTGCAAATATCTTCATGCCATATTTGGCGGGTTTGCTGGGTATATATTGATGGAAACTGCACTTGCCGCGAAATGCTTCGAGTTTTTCGTCAATGGTTAGGTATACAAAAGGACAGTATGCAGTTTGACAGCTGTTGGCGAAATTATCAAAAACTTCTAGAATGGAAACAAGCTTGTCATACTGCTGTTGTTCATTACGTGTATTTGGATCGTCACACCTTATATGTCAATATTTACGATACTAGATTTTAGAACTCCAGATAAATACAGGAGTCCAATCAGCGCCTTGATTTCTAAAAAATCCGTCTTTCTCGTTCATAACTAACTATATCCAAAGTTGTATCCGAAAAGAAGGTGTTCCAAATCTCTGATTCTTTCTTTAAATATTTATACAAGGTAAATGCTTTATTAAATTTTCTATCCTAGTTCTTACATGTCTAGGTATTGAATTTCTAGCGCATATGGTTGTCTTGTCTTTTCCTATAAATGTTGGCCTCTGAATTGGAACTTCATAATTGCCCCTAAAGTCTGAAATTTCTTGTTTAATGTCACTATCCATCCTTTGTGTTTCTTGATCATCCTCGTCTGATTCATCTGATTTAACGTCATAACAGTTCCTTTTGTGTCATCCTCAGTCAAACAATTTAACATACGGTTTTCCAAATATTCTTGTCCTTTTCTACGAACACATCTAGATAGTGGTTATTAACTTTTTGGACACATTTATACGAAGAAAGTACACACTTACCTTTGATAATAATTATTACGAGGGGGTATTGATATCTCGTTAGCCTGGAAAGTTTCTAGTAAAGAAAACTGAATGTGGTTGCTATGGTTACAACTTTGATGTTTTAGAACTAAGTTGTCAAAGTTTGACAACCATAAGTTGAACGGTGATCAAACTGTGAATTTTTGAAAACAGCATGTCTGAGAAAAAGATAGAATTTGAAAAAATCGAGTTTCGGTCAGTTATTGAGTATTTATTTTTGAAAGGGTTATCGGGCAAAGAATTTTTGCTGATATGATAGAAATCAGTGTCATTCATACGCCACTATTAAAAACTCGGTTGCTGAATATAAAAGAGGAAGACCAATTTCTGTGACCACTCTGGAAAACATTGATTCTGTCCATGATATGATTTTAGAAAATCGACGTATTGGGATTAAGAATACTGCAGAAGCATTGCACATTTCCTAAGAACGTGTGTGTCACATCATTCATCACGACTTGGGTATGAGTAAGCTTTCGGCCAAATGGATTCCGAGATGCTTGAACTTTGATCAGAAGCGCGTTCGATTAACAACGTCAAGGGAAATCTGCCGCCGTTTTGCAGAAGATTCCTAAAACTGTTTGGATCGGCTTGCTACTATGGACGAAACGTGGTTCCATCACTGTGACCCAGAGACTAAAGAGCAATCCAAACAGTGGGGAAGCATGTTGCTTCTCCACGACCCAAAACATTTCATATTCATAGGTAAATTGGCTTGTAAGATTCTTGCTTTAGTTTTGTGGGACAAAGATGGGATAATTCTGATAGATTATTTGGAACGGGGTAGAACTATCGCGGGACAATATTATGCTGAGTTGCTAACTAAATTACATTAGAAACTTGTGGAAAAACGCAGCGGAAAACTTGCCAAAGGTGTGCTATTTTTGCAAAACAACGCTCCTGCTCACAAGTCGTTGATTGCACTGCAAAAAATTGATGAAATTGGTTTTGAATTGGTTGACCACCCGCCCTATTCTCCGGATTTAGCGCCGTCAGACTATTATTTGTTCCAAAAAACTCAAAAAACATTTGAAAGGTAAAAGATTTTCAAGAAATAACGAAGCAATATATGCCGTTGAGGAGTGGTTTGCAGAACAAGAAAAAGTTTTTTTTTTAAGTGGCTTAGAATTACTTTATGAACGTTCAGCTAAATGTATAAGTCTTAAAAGAGATTATGTTGAATAAATAAAATTTTGTTTTGAAATATTGTACGTTTTATATGGTAGGCTTATCAATACCCCCTCGTGCAAGTACCTATAGTATAACGTAATTTCATTTACATATGCTAGGTGCAAGAGGGGTCGGGTGCTTTCTATCGGTCCACAAGAGTCACAACATTGAAACAAATTGGCGTACTGATTTAGGAGGCTTGTTCAACTGAAACCCATTTTTGATCAACTTAGCCTTGAAAAGAAATACAATAATTCAAACGACGTTTGTTAATATAAATAGTGTTTGTAAGTAACACATTAATAATTTTCTGGCGTTTGAATTTGATTCTGACTTAAAAAACTTCGATTTTGAAATGGCGCTTATTGTTGAAAATCCGTCCAAGTTTGATCAGCGCACGGTCCTACAATTTTTATGCACTGAGGGTGTGCAGCCATTGCAGATTCATACGCGAATGCAAGCAGTATATGAAAATGTATGTATTGCATACCCAACAGTGAAGAACTGGTGCTGAAAATTTAAGAATGGAAAAGAGGGGACTATGGTTGAATTTCAATTAGAGAAATTTCAGAAATTGAGGATCTGTCCATAACATTGTTCGTAATCTGAGCTACAGTAAAGTTTGCTCGCAATGGATTCGTCGTGTCTTGTCTAATGAACAAAAACGCTTGCGAATGGGCTTATCTTTGCAACGCCTCACAGACTATAGGCAAAATGGGACTGACTTTCTTCTGTCAATACTTGCTGATGACGAAACTTGGTGCCATTACTACGAGCCATCCAGTAAGTTACCATCTGTAGGCAAGGTGATGTTAACATTTTGTTTGCGACCATGGAGGGCCCTTGTTGATAGAGTTTAAGGAACCTGGAGTAAATGTCAATGCAAATCTGTACAACAAAATTTTGAACAAGCTTCATCAAGCAACAAGACGGAAACGTCCGGGAAAACGCGTGGGGTCATTTTGCTGCAAGACAATGCTAGGCCTCATGTTTCTAACGTGGTAAAAAAAAATCTTCAACGAAAGAAAAGGAGGGTTTTAGAGCATCCACCCTATATCTCGGAGCTATTGCCTTGCGATTTCCATATTTTTGTGGAATGAGGGTTCACGCGTGATCTTCGAAACGTTAAGGCTTATACGGCGCTATTTATTAAACATCCCGAAAGTATTTGCTCTGATTTTGTGACGAAGATTTTAAACTCTGCGGATATTAAGTTATGCATTCAGAAGTAAATCTTTTGTGTTATACATTAGTATTTGTGCTATACCTTAGTATATAGTATAATAAGTACTTCACCCTTAAATAAATTTTGTTGTCCTCAATTTTATTAAGTAATAAATACAATGTTTTCGATATTTTCGTTCGGGAACTTTACTGAAAGCTTTAATAAATCATTTATTTTGTACTAAGCTTCTTAAAATTGAAAAGATTAATGAAAATGGAGGATTGTAAAGTTCAATTCATTAAATCAACCAATGGACCGTGAATATTTAATACTAAAATTCTAAAATATCTAACAAAATGTTGGAGCGTCATAAACAATTTAATATCTCAATTGAGAAAGGAAAGAAGATAATGAAAGAATTGATGGAAATGTCACTGATGAGGCACAGAATTTAAAGAGGGAGGGTCGTTGCGAATGGCAGCAGAATATGAATGAAGCACAAGTGTAAAGGGCTGTGGTGAAATCTCGTTAAAAAGCGTATTTATGCTTGATCCACATAAAAGCATTCCTCAATAATAATAAATAAAGACTTTTGAATTCCAGTGTGAATAACACAGCTGGTAATAAAGAAATCATGAGACATAATTTATGCTTACAAAAAAGTGTGTCAGCAGCATCGATTACAGTTAACCTCTGAAACTGAAAGTTGTATTGAGTAGCACTGAAGCGAAAAACAAATCAATGAAGTTTCGAGTAAATTGATGAAATCGAAAACCAATCATTCGGGCACATCAGCAGCGTCTAGACAAATTAAATATTATCATGAGCGACAGCTCATCGCAGTCCCTCATAAATCTACAAACAAGATGCTAAGATCACCCCGGAATTTAGACAGGACCGGGAACATCATCTGAAAACCATCTTAGGCCTTTGTAGGGTCTTCGGTTAACTGTTCATGACGTTTTAATGAAAATTTATGCGGAAAGAGGATTATCAGACAAGAATAATGATGTGTGAAACCCAGGTGATCTGTATTTCTGCTGCAACCCTTTTGGATTAGCATTTTACGGTACCTTTGATTTAGTTCACTGCCATGAATAAATTCTACAAGACAAAGGTTGTTTAAGATAATATTAAACGTTTGCGATAATTTTGAGGCTATTAATTTAGGTGGGTTTACAATTTTTATAATCACATGCAACGTAATTTGTGAATGCCTTCCGAATTTCACAGCCGCAACTAGACTTACACATCCAACCCCTTCGAACCCGTAATTACGCTGAAGTTGATCTTTAGGTTGAGGGCGCAGTAAATTATTCAACGGTTTCGGGATTGATTAAAAGCATTTGATGTTAAATTTTGGCTTTGAGAAGCCCTTCTTTAAATTATTTTTTAGGCGCAGCAAGGCTGCCGCTTTCAATATATCCATCCTGTTTAGGTCTCCATTTTCATGTTTCAACAATATATCTGATAACAAATAAAATACTGACAGCTCGTCCAGTCCGTTGGCAATTCGTGTTTGGATTTTCATGGGCCTTTTATCTTCAAAGGCATGCTATAAAAACTAATGCGTTGTGGAAGCAACGTTTTATTTTTATCACATATTTTCAAATTTCATCCTGGCGGGCTGGTTTTAATCTGTTTTTGCTTCACATTAGGGTCCACTGATCTGAGTAAATTTCAGATTACGGCTACCACCCGGGACAAGCTTATGCATATGAGTAATCCAATACCTGCTGTAAAAATCATGAATTAAATGAAGTTGGTTAAGCCGGCGGCGCCGTAGAATGTTTTTGCAACTATTCGGCCGGAAGTTTGCTTAGGATCGATATTTTCGAATGTTTTGGCTTAGTTGTGGTTACTGAATGTTAGCCAACCAGCTTTTCACTACGCAACCCCAACGTTGTCAGCTGAGAGTATTCACATAAAGTAGATTACTAGATGCTAAAGGTTGCCTTTCTTATCTTACCACAAACAAATCGTTACTTCCAGTGACGTTTAAGCTAACGATCAGTTTGAACGGCTCATGCAGAAGAGGAAGATAAACTAATTTTTACTGTAGATTACACATTAACGCAGCCTTAATAGAAGCTAAAATTGTTTCAGAAATATAGAAGCGATTCTTTAAATATTTTGTAAGTTTACAAACTAATATGAGAATCAGGACAAAGATGTTTTTGGATTTTTGTGATACAGGTTCTGCTGCAACTAGGTCCATAAAACCAAAATGGATTTGGAAGATAAAGAGGAAAATGTATTTACTTTGTCCACCTAGATCTCCCCAATTGTATTTACAATGGCAGCTGACGTACTTCCGAAAATATTACTTACTACTTTAGGTATTGTCATTTAAGAAAGATTCTCATATGTAACCTTATCACAAAATCAACTTCTATCTTCTTTCTAGGGCGTCGTCTATACAACCCCATTTATTAAGATTCTTATAGCAGTTCGGCTGGACTTGTAAGTTTGGAGGTTTTCTTAAAAATATCTATCGTCGTACAGATATATCTTGCCACGAAACTTTTATCTAGGTTGGGGAAGGTACGCATACTTCAATTCCTATTTCAGATAAATTAATTAGAAACTATCAAGTTCTTATATAAATTAATGAATTATTTCCGGCTGCTCATGAAAAATCAAGAATCCCGGTTTTTCGAATAAGATAATTGGTAAGCTTGAAAAGAAAAAGGTCGATGCTTTTCAGAGTTTCACTAGAGCTGAAAAATTACAATTAAGGTTATTGGTCACAAGGGAAATTCGGGACCCAAAAGCCTAAACGGCGTCACTATTGTTACCACAAAAACGCTTAATTTATCTCTAACCGGGTATTGATTAAAATGAGTAGAAGCGTTTCGTGAAAACTTTACCTCGTGATTGAACAAAAATATCTATTTGCCAAGGAAGGCTTAAATAATTATTCACTGCTGTCCAAATATCAGTTTATTCCTCTTACTTGATAATTGGGATCTATGCGACTGCGTTGCAAACATAGTTGAACCCGTAGGCTATATTCCACGTCTTGTACTGGTATTTATTTTAAAACATAATGAATACGTTGTGTGGCAATCTAAAGCTTGTACATGTGAAAAATTAGTGAATTGCGCATTTTGCCTATAGTTAAAAAATATAATATATTTTGTTCTACTATAGAAAAGCTTGATTGGGCAGAACAGAATGCGACTTCTTTATATTAATAACACTTTTTCCAAGCATGGCGGTTCATAATGGTGATACAACAAAAAATAGCTTTATTTTATTTTTATTTAGGAAACCTTGATTTAAAAATGGAATATTTTCTTGAAACAGTTTTATTATTGCAGAAGACCAATTTAAGGGATAATCGAAATCCAAAATAACTGCAATTATTATAATATGCACCCAAATTGAATCATACATTAAAAGCGTAAATATTTTTGCTTGATTGTACAACTTCGAGTGTTCTATTATAAAGAGTGATCAAAGAATAGGAGACAATATTTGGGGAATATACAATATAGACCAGCACAAAATAAATATCAATATACCCATGTCCGGAATAGGACCATTTCGAATATAGAGGTCCTTTTGTTTGAAAAAATGGTGTATTTTTGGAAATAAAAATTTCACATAATTTACAGAATGCCGCCTTGAACGTCTGTACCTCTTATCATCGGTCGTCGAGCACGTTTGAATATTCCAGCAATATTACGCATTACATTACGATTTGTTGACGTGTCTTTAACTGGGGTTGAATAAACTAGGCTCTTTAAATGACCCCAACATACAAATCTTGCGATTCAAACCAGGCTAACGTGTACCTATCCACCACTCACCAATCCTTTCCTTAAGAAATTGTTTTGATACAAGACTAAAATGTGGAGGCGCCCCGTTGTGCATGAACCACATGCGTTGCCCTGGAGCTAATGGAACGTTGTCTAATAAATCTAGTAAATCACCGTCCAAAAATTGTTAGTAAAGATCGCCCGTTAGTCTGCAAGGTATAAATGGTTGTTCTGAAAGTTGCTTATGTAGTTTCTGTTGAAACCGACTTCATCAGTAAATAGCTCTGAATTAGGACTAGGATTCGTTGCATACCGGAGTACTGCGAACACCGATCAAACGGTATTCGTAGTCCAGCACAATCTGCGCTGGTCAGTACTTGGTTGGGTGACCAATATAGTAGCACATGCAACTGATCGTACTTCGGAGGGTACGTAAAACCGGCGGTTCCGGTTGTCATACGAACGCCTTTGACAATCGTAAACCACGTAGTGGAACTTCTCTTCTCTATTCGACGGGTTAGGTTTGCCTCCTGCCCGACATATATGCAAAGAGGGCTCAAAGAACCTACTCCATTGTAGGTAGTTAACAGACCATTTGTCTATACACAGAAGAAGAAGAAGAATCCACAGCGTTCGTGCAAACCAATGGTCAAAACAATGTCCTGGCGCATAATCATCCGGACTTAAACCTTAAACCTTGCACGCGGTGAAGATGGTAAGATTGCAGAAGTTGGTTTTTCAAGATACCCCATACGAATTAATTCGAAATATCTACTTTGTGCTTACAGAAGAATCCTCGGCAACACTATGCAAAAGTTCTTCCAAAACATGTGGTGTTAAAGTTGTTCTAGGCCTATCCCTGCTCACAGTCTCAACCACGAATGTTCTTCTCTTTGAAACAGAAGTCTTCTGCTTCGTTGCTTTCTACTAAGAAATATTTGTTCATAACGCCATTTAGCTGCCAATGCATTAACCACTAAATGCATATCAGCTAATTCTGGGTTTCTACAATCGTTTATGATTTAAAAATTAACAAGACCGCTACTAAATGAAGATACATAAGCACACAACTGTAAATTATGACAGAAACTAAGAAGAACTGAGCATTAATAAGCAAAAAAATGTCTGAAAATAGCGAATATGAACCTGCGCCAAAACATTAATTTTTTCAAACCAAAGAGTGTTTAAATCCGAAACGATTCATTTCCGGACATGGGTATTTTGATATTTTTTTTTCTTGTCTTGGTGTGTACAGATATTGTCTCCTATTTTTAAACACCGTGTATAGCACAGTGAATTGTACTAGTTTACATACAATGCAAGCAGTATATGGAAATGCATGTATTGCATACCCAACTGTGAAGGAATGGTGCCGAAAATTTAAGAATGGAAAAGAGGGGACTATGGATGACCCGCGACAAGGTGCACGGTGTACTGCATTAACAGAAAACAATATGGCATATGTTTTATTAGAGAATATCGTGGAATTTCAATTGGAGAAATTTCAGAAGTTGTTGGTGCGAGTGTAGGTCTTGGTTAGGGCAAAGTTTGTTCGCAATGGATTCCTCGTCTATTGTCTAATCAACAAAACTGCTTGCAAATGCGCTTATATATGCAACACCTCGCAGACTATAAGCAAAACGGTGATGACTTTCTTCTATAAATAGTTGCTGGTGACAAAACTTAGTGCCATTACTACGAGCCATCTAGTAAGTTATCGTCGATGCAGTGGAATCATTCAAGTTCACCACCACCGAAGAAGTTTAATGAACAACTTTCTGCAGACAATGTGATGTTAACCCTTTCTTTCGACCCTGAAGGAACCTTGTTGATAGAGTTTAAGGAAGCTGGAGGAACTGTCAATGCAAGTCTGTACAATGAAGCATTGAACAGGCTTCATCAAGCAATAAAACGGAAACGTCCAGGAAAGCTTACACGTGGAGTCATTTTGTTGCACGACAATGCTATGCTTCATGTTGCTAATCTGGCAAAAGAAAAAGAAATGGAAGGTTTTAGAGCATCTGCCCTATAGCCCGGATCAATTACCTTGCGATTTCCATATTTTTGGACTGCTGAAAAAGGGGTTAAAAAGTCGGCATTTTGAGTCTGACGCAGAAGTAGAGATAGCTGTGGAAGACTTCTTCAATCAGCAGCCACAAGAATTCTATGAACAGGGTACACGTCGGTTAGTAAAACAGTGGGATAGGTGCCTTAACCGTGACGGTAATTATTTGTAATTAAATTGTTGAATAATTTTTTTATGATACAAATATGGGTTTCAATTGAACACACCTAGAACAACAGCTTGCTAAGATGTACATTATATTATTATGTTACATTACATATGTGGGAAGTTGCACGGTTCAGAAAGATATATATATATATATATATACAAGGTGCGGCTATAAAATAACGAGACTGAAGCTACTACCAACGAATTGCGCATGCGCCAAAGTCGTATGACCAATAGTTGCATAGCTTGAAGCCATTTCTATCGTTTGCCACCCCTCCCGTGTCTGTATGCATATTAGTCTGGCCGTGGCCTTCGTTTGTATAAGTTCATTTTTTTTTTGTTTTGTCGGAAAAATGATAAATGTTTTAATAGAGCAACGAATTGCCTTGAAATTTCATATGAAACTTGGAAAAACCGCTACTGAAAAGTATCTTTTATTAAAAGAAGTATATGGCAATGAATGTTTATCACGTGCGCGGGTTTTTGAGTGGTTTAAGCCTTTCCAAGAGGGCCGAGAAGACGTTGAAGGTGACGCACGCCCAGTACGCTCTTCCACGTCAAAAACGGATAAAAATATTGAAAAAATCTGTAATCTGATCCGATCTGACCGTCGGTTAACTATTGACAAAGAATGCGTAAGGTAAATTTTACATAATAATTTTAACATGCAAAAAGTGTGCGCGAAAATGGTGCCTAAAATTCTCACAATCGAACAAAAAGAAGCTCGTGAAGATGTTTGTACTGGCACTTTAAATGCTATTGAAAATGACCCAAATTTCTTGGAAAGAGTTATAACTTGTTATGAATCTTGGTTTTTCACTTATGATCCAGAAACTAAGCGTCAATCCAAGCATTGGAAGAGCCCAAGTTCACCGAGAGGTAAAAAAGCTCGAATGAGCAAATCAAAATTCTAAGCAATGATTATGGTTTTCTTCGATATCCATGGGATTGTGTACCTTAACTGGGTTCCTAAAGATTAAACTGTTAATCAGCATTACTACCTTGAGGTTCTTGCACAACTCACAACGTGAGAAAATCAGAAAAAAAAGACCCGAATTGTGGAAAAAAAGTCATGGGTTCATTAGGACAACGCACCGGGTCACACTGCATTGCCTGTCAAGCCATTTCTAGCCAAGCATAACATCTCAGTGTTAGACCATCCGCCTTATTCGCCTGACCTGGCACCATGTGACTTTTATCTGTTCCCCAAGGTCTAATCCGCATTAAGAAGTAGAAGATTTGAAACCATTAACGCTGTGAAATAAAAATCGGGACGCGTCATGAACGAGCTCATAGAAGAAGACTTCCAGCGCTGTTTTCAACAATGGAAAATTAGCACGGAGCGGTGTAGACGTAGAGGAGGGGTGTATATTGAAGGGGATAATAATTAAAAATGTATAAATTTAAAATAAAAAGTTATATAGCCACACCTCGTACAGTCTGATCCATATTTTAAAGTAATAGCAATAAAACATCGTTCCTATTCGATTTTTTTGTTTGATGTTGTTGATGTTGACATTTATCCAGGCAGATAGTTGGAAAGTTGGGTAGGGAAGAAGATCAGTCGTCAATGCTCTTCATACTTTCACAATAGTTGAAAAATTACGATTAAATTGTATGGAATTGGTCAATAAACAAGTGGACATCTTAATGAATTGACGTAAAAATCTTTGAAATCCCTTATCTCCATAATGGAGTCGAATTAAAAGAAATACTATGTGATTTAGGGGTTAAATAATCTGAGCTATACATGGTTAGCGTTTTTCGCACATGTTTAGAATCACCCTGTATAATTACGTAGTGATTAAGAAAAGTTACAGAAACTCAACCAACTCAAATTGTTTGTACACCCGCGTTCTTAATCATTGATGAAAAACCAGCATGAAATGTATATTAAGTTTTTTTTAAGTTTCTCTGACGTCAATCAACTAACAGCTTCGTACTACATAATACTGGGACAAGCTAAAAATGTTAACCTATGTATGAGGTCATGACTAAGGATAAACCCTTGCGAATTTAAACCCATTTTAGAACGTTCGCTGGTGTGTTAAGACCAAGCAAATTTAATTCGCAAAATTCAAAAGATCTCAGAGGAAAAGTGAAAAGGAAACAAGTTTTAACTAAAGTATAATGTCAGTTATTTTAACCCCAAGCTAAAATCTACTATAGAATAATACAAGCTCGAGTTGGTTCGTAATTCCTGATGAATTTTGCAGTTGCGTGTAAAGACATATTTTACTACCTTAAAACGTTGTTAGATTGCTTCCAAAATCGCGAATACAAAATGTAATCAGTCATACTTAACTCTTTTATTGAATACTGCCAAATCTAATAAACATGCTCGTGAGTATTCTTAAAATGGTTCGATTGCATGTTCTATGGATTGAGTAAAATATGGGGCATTATTTTGCTAGATACATATTGATTGTTAGAATTTTCGGTTACCATGCATAACATATTATCGTTAAATTATAGATTCAATTTAACCGATAACTCATTCATTGAAACATTGTATTGGCAATTTCTTGTTATAGGTGATTTTCCTTCCAGTCACAATTTGCTTGGAGATGCTATATGCAACGAGAATTATATTATGCAATATTTACAGCTTGTAGTCTTTTGTAATTTAACACAGAATTGGCACAATGAAGCAAACGTTCCACTATCTACAAAGAGTCATCAACACTAAGTCAATTTCCAAGAATGACAATTTTAGGTATTACTCGAACAGTTCGGGGTCTCTGGGGTTCTATACGCCGGAGGCAGATAACGTTATGGCCCCTGAAGATGTCACTGAACTTGCTTTTGGTACAATCCCAGCTTCTGACTGCGAATGAGTTAAAGGAGAACATTTAAGAAAACTAAAGTATTTCGTTACGGTTCTATATTTTTAATAAAGTTTTCGGATGCTATGGTATTGCTCATTGCTCTTGACATCATGCGTCCTAATTACTTTTTATTTCTAATTGAGGGATACCTTCTTATTGTGTTGAGATTTTCATTTAGCTACAGCTTGTAAAGGGCTTTCGCTGAGAAGGTGCACGCACGTCATCAATGTCGCATTAGGAAGTGGTGACGTCATTGTGCCGTGCCAACATAAATTAAAGAAAAAAAATTAATTTTTTTGCCAAAATACGCAGTAAAAGTCGTTTTATTTGCAAGACCTTGGAATACAATTACACAAGTCTGAGTATAATTATTTAATGTTTCATAGTTTTCCTGCAACAGGCAAAAACAATAAAACTGTTGGGGATTTTACGTTTTCACGTTGTCTATAAAATTTAGCACGTTTGTATGGTGACCATCAAGCGTGCATGCTTTGTTGTAGCAATCTTCCCTCGTTATTATCTTCGTTTCTTTTACAAAAAAGAGTTCTTTTCAGAACTAAAGCCTGTGTTTACCTTATTAACGTACGTGTTATTTTGTGCGAGTGAGTTCCACTGCTATATTTAAGTTTTTGGAAACATAACCTACAATATTATGGCTCTTCCTCGAAAAAGTAAAGCTTTTATTGCAACGCTGATTAGATATTTCGAACAGGAAAGAGACCATGGTGGACCATTACTTCCTTTAAATGCAGTAAGAGAAGTAAGTGCACATTATTTAATTTGTAGTCCGTTAGAAATCTGAAATACGAATAGTAGTTAACGAAGGGATTATGTTTTGATTCTTACAGAGAGTTGCTGCAGCTTTAAACGTTAGTGCCAGAACAGTAGCTTCTGTTTCGCAAAGCGTTAAATCTGGCAACCTCTTGCGAAGTCCTAAAAGAACCAAGCTGCGAAAAAAGCCTGTCACCGATATCGATGGATTTGATCCAACGGCTATTCGTAATACGATTTACGATATGGTGAAAGACAGTAAGTGTCCATAATCTTATTAAATAACATTTTGATTTCTAACAACTATTTTTTTTTAGAACAATATGTTAATTGTAAAACCCTTCTACAAGTTTTAAAAGGGAAAGATATTTTTTATGGTGGACTGACTTCCTTGTGGACAATTCTACGTAATCTTGGGTTTCGGTTCAAGAAGGATGATCCTCGAAGAGGTCTGATGGAATTGCCCAATATTGCATTTGCAAGAGTCCGTTTCCTGCAAGAATATGTCAGAAACCTGAAGTCTGAGAGTGGACTTCAATGTGTATTTTTAGACGAGACCTGGGTATTTGAGAATGGGACAGTATGCTCATCCTGGCAAGATTCTGATATACGCACCGTTCGCAAAATTAAGCCGGAAGGAAAACGGTAAATTAATTATAATATAAAGAAAAATAAAATTAATTAAATAATATTTTTTAAAGGTACATAATACTTCATGCCGGAAGCCGTCAAGGCTTTATTCCAGAGGCTTCAAGTATATTTTGTTCAAAAACCAAAGACCCAGATTACCATGGAAAATTTTTTGAAATGGTTTAAGAACCAATTATTAACAAAATTGGAAGAACCTTCCCTTATCATTATGGATAATGCAAGTTACCATAGTAGCTTGCTCGAAACAACACCAAACTCTGGTTGGAAAAAAGCAGAAATACAAAACTGGCTGCAAGAAAGAAACTTACAGTATCCAAAAGAAGCAATAAAAGTGACTTTGCTGGAAATTGTTGCGCGGTTAGTGTCTAATTTACTCTAAATATTTTCTGTCTATGTTAATACAATAAGCACTATAATATTATGAACTGTTTTTAGAAATAAGCCCCCAAAAGTATATGCTGCCGATCAAATGGCAATAGAACATGGCCACAGAGTGCTGCGGCTACCCCCCTACCATTGCATTTTCAACCCTATAGAAAAAATTTGGGGCATTGCCAAACAGCACTACAATAAACATATAGGCAGCAATGGTTGTGGAATGGTGAAATGCTTAGAAATGTGGCAGAAATCATTAGACGTGGTCACTCCGCAAATGTGGCAAAATACGGTGGAAGACACCAACAAAATAATTTTAGAATGGTGGAATAGGGAGATCGGCTATATTTCAATTTAGATTGTTCTTGGTAGTGAAGAATAATAAAATAAATAATGTTAAAGTAAGATAAGTGGAATTTTATTTCAACATCCAAAAGTTATCAAGATTAAAACTGAATATATTTGCTGATATTATGTACTCTAATAGGTTATTGACCATTTTGATTTACTTAAATTAAGAGGCTCTTAACTCATGGGGGTAGATAACAAATCTTTGAATAAACATTTATCACATGCTTGTTTGGTTGCATATTTTCATATTTCATTTTTATAAATGTAAATTTGGTGGGTTTTTTGACGTCACTGACATTCATGACGTGCGTGCACCCTCTCAGTGAAAGCAGTATAGGCCGCTAGTTCTTGTTCAGAAACGCTCCGTGTAATGATTACAGAACAGCTTCCTATCTGATAACGTTGTAGTCACGTTTTTAGTGCAAAGCTTTCAGTTAATATTTTATAATAAGGGAAATAATATTTGGACTACCTTCCTGCACCTTTGCCAGATGTTGCCCGTTTTCTGAATTTTCTCGAAGATCTCTAGCGATGTTTAGCTAGTACGTAATATTATACCCAACCAATAATAGTAGATAATATTTGACAATTGATTATTTTATTAATATTTTACCTAATGAAAACACCATATAATTAAACAGAGACATTAAGCAAAAGGAGAAAATGAATTCCTAAGTGATTTAAATTCCAAATTTAGCATTTACATCCATCGGTTTTCATTTCTGGTTTGACATAGTTTTCTTAGGTTTGGAAATTTTGCGTATTTACAACTAAGTTGGTTTTTCATATGAAAACGTTGTCCCCAGGCGATATCAACGGCTCAGATAAGAATTTTCAATTAATACAGTACAAAGGAAATTTTAAATTTCTAACATAGTATAATGTGCGTGGTTAGAAATATCACTGGTCTGCATGAAAATCGGCCCTGGCACCATTCCTGCTGATTTTTAAAAAATGTAAAATGAGCTCCTGAATCCGAATATGACGCCCGATTTCCTCCATCACCCGCCGTTTTCGAGGGAAACCCCCCTCCACCATTTTTATAATTTTTCAATAATTTGAATGGATGGATAGGATAATCTTAGCCTTTACATTTCTTCTGAGGAGCTAGAGAGGTGAAAAATTCAAAAACATGAACATTTGTAGCAAGGAGGTAGATTTGGGGGGTATTTGCCCCCTTAAATTGTAAAAAAAATCATTAAAAATGTTCGATTTTTCCGGTTTTTTCCAAATTTTTTCACTTATTCTACATATTCCAGCTTCCAGCCACCCTCATTCTCCCCCAAACACCTCCAATACCTCGCGCGCACAGGTTTGCACAGGAATTTTTATGCTTTGACAAGTTTAAACTTGCATTGCTCTTGTCACTATAGTCACTATAGAAAGACTTAGAGCCACAGCCTGGAGCATCAAATGATACGTCCACCGATGATGAAGAGTGTACAGCTAATTCAGTTCATCGACAAGCTCACCTCGATACTCAGTCGGAATTGAATGACAAACAGTAAATCAATGCTCGATATTAATCACAACTCACACTCACGTACTGTAATTCACTTGGAAAAAGCCGGAGTAAACAAATTTCTACCGTTTTACACAACTTAAACAACTTGGAAACACAGAATCCTCACCTAGAACACCTACAAGTTGACTCTATGATCACTACAGATGTACTGAGGGAAGATAACGATTATAGTGCAGGACTATAGTGACAAGAGCAATGCAGGTTTAAACTTATCAAAGCATGAAAATTCCTGTGCAAACCTGGGCGCGCGAGGTATTGAGAACGCCAGCCTGGTACAGTGAATCTTCCGAACTGTTGCTACATATTTTTATTATTGTTGCTATATATTGTTATTATTTGGTGGTGTTTGGGGGTGGATGAGGGGGGCTGGAAGCTGGAATATGTATAAAATAAGTGAAAAAATTGCGAAAAAACCGGAAAAATCGACATTTTTAATGATTTTTTTACAATTTAAGGAGGCAAATCTACCTCCTTGGTACAAATGATCATGTTTTAGAATTTTTCACCTCTCTAGCCCCTCAGAAGAAATGTAAAGGCTAAAAGTATCCTTTCCATCCCTTCAACTTATTGAAAAATGATAAAAATGGTGGAAGGGGGTCTCCCCCGAAAACGGCGGGTGATGGGGGAAATCGGGGGTCATATTCGGATTCAGGTCATTTCACATATGAATCAGAAGGAACGGTGTCAGGGCTCGAAAAAAAGATGTTTTTGCTGATCAGTGTAATTAAACAGAAACCTAAGTCTTTATTTGTATTATTATATTTACCAGAGGGAAAAAGATATGGAAAAATCAGTGTTGTGAAAATCAACTAGATTCCTCTATTTTCCATCACATAACGCAATACGTATCTATTTGTATGTATCGGGTCATTCCAGTTTCTTATGCTAAAAATAAAATTAGTTTACTATACTTGCCTACTAGTCTGCAACCGTTCGTTATTGTACCAAACCTCGTAGGACATGATGTCATTATATTTACTGACTAAACATTTCCAATATATAAATATGAGGGCTGTTCCCTTTCCGCTGAGTCTATCTAGCAGGCTGTGATATTTTGAAACAAATTTTGCTTGACATTTTAATGTAGTTGTTTACAAGTTTACAAGCCAAGAACGGCAGTTACCGAAAAGAATATTGGTCTTGTACGAAACATGATTGAAGAGGACCGGCATATTACTACCAGAAATATTCAAACAACTTTAAAAATTGGTGCGAAAGCAATTGACACCGTTTTACATAAACATTTGATGGTACGTAAGCTTTGTTCTTGTTGGATTCCCCCCAATTTGATTCCAGTTCAAAAAGAAAACCGTGTGGCATGGTGCAGATCTACACCGGATCGCTTTGACAATGAATCGTCTCATTTGGTGTACAACATCATTACAGGTGATGAAACGTGTATACTGCTATGATCCCGAAAGAAAACAACAATCGGCAGTGTGGG
Organism: Limonius californicus; assembly: GCA_014611495.1. Classification (NCBI taxonomy): domain Eukaryota; kingdom Metazoa; phylum Arthropoda; class Insecta; order Coleoptera; family Elateridae; genus Limonius; species Limonius californicus. The sequence continues at coordinate 15,352 of JABXWE010019641.1, read as the reverse complement.
TCTTTGAGAACGAATAGGTCCAATAAAAGGTGTTCGTGAAAAAAACCGAAGAAAAAGATGGTTGGAAAAATTTTTGGAATTACTGGGCATGTTTCCACTGTAGCACTGGAGGATCATCGTACTGTTAATGCTGAATGGTAGACTACAGTTTCTTTGCCTCAAATTCTCCAACATGTTCGTGAAGAACGTCCAAGAGGAAGGATCATCTTGCATCAAGATAACGCTTGGGCGCAGACTGCTGCTCGAACGACTGAGTATTTGAAAACTCAAAACATTGAAATATCATTCGCCGTATAGTCCAGACCTATCCTTTCTTTTTATTTCCCCGTGTAAAGAATAAGTTACGGGGTTTACGTTTCACATACGCCGAAGTAGCGGTTGACGCATTTAAAAATGAAGTAAATATCCTAACGCGGGAAGATTGGAGAAAATGTTTTGAAGATTGGTTTTCACGCAAAAATGCATTGTCTGGGGAGGGAAATACTTTAAAAATTATAAATATATTTGTTCTGTCAATAAAGTGTGTATTACTTTGCTAGGCTCGGCAGAAAGAGAACAGCCTTCGTACATATCTCTAACTAGCTCCAAGGACCTAGTTCAGAAAGAAATTCTTAAATGGTACTAATCTTACAAGAAGTCCTGCTAAAGAACGCTAAACATGTAGATATGCCACCCAGCAAGTACCTTGCAAGTTGTAGATGGTATCGGGTGCAGCTAACAACAATTAAAAATTATTTTTGCTGCGATATAGATTATACCGTTTGGCATTATTTACCACTCCACTCGTGCATGTAGCAGTCATTCTCCTGGAGTTATCTATTTCCCATAGCTTGCATGACACAATCCGTCCAAGACAGTCGCGCTCTTCATACTTTCCTTGCCCGACTAAGGACCTACCTAAGGCCAGATGTTGGACATTTCTTCCTCTGTCCTTCTCATATACCAATACCAGCTTCGTTGCGTTTAAATAAATCTGGATTCTAAAAGCTTGACATTTATTATGTGTTAGTATAAATTAATTGTATTTAATGAAAGCTCAGTTAACTTGGAACCCTGGTGGAGCGAATTCGTTGGATTTACGACAAAATGTAAACTCGAATATGCGCTGTTCCATTTAGAACTCTAGGCTGAGTTATTTTATTCACAATCAGTCTCGTGTTTTAAAGCTAGTCTAATAGATGCTTATATGAAACAAGTTTGCCAGGATGCTTGCAGTGCAAAGCTGATTTCATGTTAGAATACCAATAAGTAAAGAGAGCTAGTGTGAAGGTTCAATCATTTGGTCAAAAAAGTAATCAGCTCCATCATTATTACTGTTATCTTTCGTATACGATTTCATAAACAAACTTTTTTTTGATTTCCAAAGGAACCTGTTGTTATATACTGCTTCAAAACGGAATACATTGACTTTTGATATTGTATCCATACCCAGAAGGCATGTGAAGAGCCTTAGACTAACATTGATTACGTGCCCTAATTTTTCCCATTTAGTTAACAGAAGTAGTACTTATTCACTTAAATCATTTGACTAGCATATTATATGACACCAGATATTGCAAGTGACCGCAAATTGATCAAAAAATCACCATCTTCTTGCAGCAGATATGTGAAATTCAAATTGAGTTAGTGTGTTTAATCTTTAATATTCAATGTACTTGGACTGCCAATGTGGTCCTACCTTACATTTACCGTAGTAACCTCCCAAGCGTTTAATGTAAAATTTATAACTCTAATTAACAATCTGCTATTCTACTTCATAAATATTGCGCCTATATCATGCAGATACACAAAAATGCCACCTACAGGCAAAGTTCATAGCAATCATTTTTATGAAATATGACATTTTCCAAAGGTTAATTATAGCTAATTTAGCTGGATTACGGTTTCATATATTTTAAGGCGAAACGAATTGCTAAAAATAATATCCAGCAAATTGAATGTCCTTTATAAATCAGACATTCTAAACGTTTAGTGAAACAATTTAACTTATATATTTCGTTTTGTTCTAGGTAAAGTAATATGGGCAACTGTTATAATGATCAAATTCGTATCTTCAGGATCTGATTTTGTAAGTGTATAGATTATTACTAGAACTGATACTTTACTGAATTTTTTGTTTGCAAACAACTGATAATTCTAAATTGGTGATAATTACCTGTCTGTTATTGTATTATTGTTACTCTAATTATGAATTCTACCATGTATAACAATTAATTGTTGACCTGGTAAAACATCTAATAAAAAAAAAGTATTTACCAAATGTAGAGTTACGTAGCCTACGGGTTCAACTAATAATTATAATTTTGTTCATCAAGTTGCGACAGGGATGATTTTATTATTATTATTAATATAGGGAATAATGGAACATTCAGGTCTAGATAAAGCTACGACATAGTCGTAAATATAAAGGCAGAACCAGGGCATTTATAAAATTTAAATTCTAATCACACGGTGTGTGCATTGCAGATTTTGCAGCTCTAATAAAAACGTTGGCAAGACTGCTACAGCTCTGCTGACAGATGATTATCTGCCAGTAGCACCGACCACCACAGAGAGCATAGTAGAATATACAATTTACTTTCTGGACTGAGCCAGATATTACTTCGCTACGAACAACTACAGCACGATTGCAAGCAAGCTTTAGTTTATATTTTCTCCAGCAGTATTATCTGAATTATTGGTGAATTCTACTCGCCACTTTATAGAATATCAGTTATACTACGGAAAATTGTAATATTCTAGTCTTCGTGGATAAAACGCTTGACAAGTGTAAACCCAAACTGTTATTTTATTTTCGTTTTTATTCTGAGAACGCCTACGGCGCTTTCCAACTGTATTGTCAGAATTCTTTTAACGAAAACCTTTTACAATTTTCCCTCATTTTTCGCTACAACTTATTCGCATTTCCTTTCGTGTCGACTTTTACTTATTTAAAATGTAATCACCCGTGTTTTTTTGTCGCTATACAAAAACGTGATTCGTTGCATTGCAGAACTTGCCCGAAAAGTAACGCTGAGGCAGTTTTATAGCCCCATCGCGTACAACAATGTAATTCTTCACTGAAGAAGGTTAAAGTACTTCACCGGTACCTACATATAAGCCACAATTGTAGAGTGGTAATTTTTAAATAGATTATACATATATTACGTATTAACTCATTTTAGATTTAAAAAAAAAACTTTGTCGAAAATGTAACCGACAAGATTTTATAGCTTCTACCGAGCTAACACCTGATCGTAATTCTCACATACTGATCAAAACTTATACATTCCTACTTTCCTCCAGATTATAACATTGTCGGTGAATATTAATTTGTAAATAATTAGTTTCTTTCTATCAGAGTTTTATTGTTTTATAACTTGGCAGATATAGGCAACTGTTTTCAGTGAGATTTTCGTTCAAACTTCACATGATAAAGTTTTCCACAACTGACACTTGGTATAGCCTCTACATATACATATGCCTTTCTGAATTTAATTATACCGATTGTGCAGAAACAACAAACATTCCTACTATGAACTGGATTCATGGTACATCTGAATAGAAATAAAGAATCTGCCAACTGTTAAACTGAATCGAAGAACATTGTATATACTTTCATACACCATATATTAAATAATTAACAGAAAACGCCTCCTCCTTCTTCTAAATCCTTGGCCCCTTTAAGGGTGTCCTGACTTTGTTGTTCATGATACTGCTTCAATCATTGCTTTCCATACTTCACGATTTTGTGCTGGAGCTTCTTGAATGATTTGTAAGATCAAGATCTTGTTTTGGTCCACCCAGTTCATTATCGATCAGTCTCTTGGTCGGTGTCCGTTCAGTTTACCTAGGACTACTAACCTTTTCATTATATTTTCTCGTCTAGTAGAAATAAATAATGGAAGTTTCATGGAAGTTACTCTATGACTGATTGATTTGCTCTATTAACCGTTCATGGTAAACGCAACACTCTTCTATAAACCGACATTTCAGAAATGCTGATGATATTTCTGTTCTTCATTTTTAGTATCCACATTTCTACTATGTAGGTTGCTATGGAGAAGAAAAGTGATCGCACCAACCTAATCTTAGTTGCCTTAAATAGGTTGGAGTCTTTCTAGATCTTAGTAAACTTCGTGATTACAGAACGGGCTACTAGAAACCATGTTTAACGTTTGCATTTATTTTAAACTAAAATTTTCAATTTTCTTTTTCTTCTTCTTCTTCTTCTTTATCTTCTTCTACTTCTTCTTCTTTATTTTCTTTTTCTCCCAACTTCTATAGAAGCCCCAGGCCTGTTCAATTTACAGTGATTCTCTCCTCTCCTCTCCTCATCGGTCGCCCCTGGGATCATTTTCCCATTGGCAATATCTGTGACCTAGCGCAATGTGCTAGTTTCTTTCTTCCTCGAAATGTGATACCTTCTTGCTTTAATCCACTTATTTATTGGTTACGCCTAACACTGGTTTTGTATATGTTCGCTTCGGATGCGGTCTATGCTTGTTTTGTCAACTATGATCCTCAATTTCCACATCTCTGTTGTCTTTATTACTTTTGTTCTGTTAGGTGTTTCCGCTTGTTTTTAATTCATATGTTAAACCAAGCCGCACTATACGTGTGTGTGCCATGCTGTTAAAATCGGTGCTAATGCATTTCTTGTGCCATCGGATGGTATTTACCGCTTCTGATATTTTGGCGGCTTTCATTTCTTGAGCTTTTACTTCTTCTTTTGGTATTCCACAACCAGATATATTTATTTTAAAATAATTGGAGGTGGTTACTTGCTCGATTGTGCCTTGCTCTACTTTGTTCGTCATGCATTTGGTCTTCTTCGTTGAGATTTTCATGTTGTGCTTTTTTAATATTTGCGTTATTTTCATTAGCATTTTCTACAACTGGTTTTTATCCTCTGGAATCAATATTGTTCGTCCACCTAAGATACTATCTCACATTTTACATCTTTCTTGGATCTTCACCTTTTTTTTAAATACCTCGTCCATGGTATTGTTATACAATAGTGGACTTGAGCGTCTCCTTGCGTTATTCCGACTGTAGTTTTTATGGTGTCTAGATGTGCTTTATTTACCTTAGGTATTACTTGGTTATTGAAAACGTAAATGGTAAAAACCTTAAAAGACATCTCCAACTTATCAACCAAATAATAGAAGATTCAGGAAGCAGTATTTATGAATAAATAAATTGGAAAGCTTTAGACAGAGAAAAGCGGAAAGCGTCGGCGAACCAACCACATGACTGACAACCGATAAGGAGGAGGTATATATGTCTTGTAGGAGTTTGAAGAGTTCTTGGACGATTTCAGTATCTGTACAGCTTTTGGTAATATTTTATCAAAGGATGGGTCCACTATGCGAATGATAGCTGATGTATTACATTGTCAGGTTTTTTCTACGACTTGCTGTACTATGAAAATAGCATCTACACAAGATCTTTCTCTTCTGAACTCCTGTGGTTCCTCTGCCAACGTTATTGATTAATTTATTCTGTTACTTAGTATTCTTGGTAGTTCTAAAGAAGTGCAGAACAATGCTATTGCACGGTTATTACCCGGTATTTTTCGTCCACCTTCCTTGAAAACTGGTATCACAATTCGTGTTCTCCAAGCATTAGGGATTACCCTGTTAGCGAAAATTCTTTCTAACTATTTTGTTAATTCCTCTAGTAGCGCTTCACCCCATATTTGAGTAACTCGTTATATATTGCGTTATTATTATTGTCGAGCTTTCACAGACCTCCTCGGCCCTTAGCTTTGATGTGAGGCAAGGCTAAGCTAGTTTGTGCTATATACACCAGGACTCGACAGTGTGGGTTGCCGTGTTACTGCATAACCGTGCATAACTTGCCTATTGTAAGGTGTGTACGTGTGGAGTCTTGTTCCTACTCTAGTGCGACCGTAACACATGAAGTGCCATTAATTTGATCCCCAATGGCAAATGGAGACCGGGACCCAGTAAAATTTTCTGAAAACTCGAGTGATTTGAACCGGAACCGTTTGGACAATTACATCAAAAGCCTGACTCTCTTACACTGTGCGGATTTTTTGTGTTTCATAATTGTAGCTGCTTCTATACTTTTTCTGTTAGAATTTCTTGTTCTGCGTATATAACTATTCCGTTTTCGAACTGTCTATTATCTCCTGCCGTGTTAGTAACCACGTATAATTATTTAACGAATTTTATATATTCTTTCGAGTAAATCTTTTTTACTTCTACTAGTTCTTTCATATCCCCTTTATTGCTTATTGTTACTTTCCATACTTGTTTCTATGTGACATACAAGTAAACTTAGATACTATCTGAGAATGTTTCCCAATAGCTTTTCCTTCTTCCATCTCTTCCACTTTTCATTTCCTACTAATCGATACGCTAGATAAGTATTTTGAGCTCCCTTTGCATTTTATTGTGTAGATGCTTTTCTTTAGATAGGTCTTTTACTTCATTTTAGTCAATGGGGTTCTTATGCTCGTTCTTACAGTTGTTAATGTTTTCGTTCGTAGAACTTCTATGACACTTTCCGATATATTTGACTGTATTTTCTTCTAGGCTTATTAATTTTATCTTCTTGTAAAGTCGGATTTTTATTGATTTTATCAGCCAGTCTTTATATATACGGTTATCTAGTAATTTCATCTTCCATAAGTTCTTTCTTTAGCATCTTTTAAGTGTCTGTGTTTATTTTATGTTTTCTCTAAGTTGCAAAGGGTAAATGGACGTAATTCTGTAGGCCAGGCCTCCAAAGCTTATAATTTCTCTACACCCTGAATATGTATGTTTACATATAATAATATACTATTTGTACATGAATATCTTCAAATCGGGAATGTCAACAATTAATCATTGATTGATGACATAAAATCATCCAACGCTGAAGTTGAAATAGATAATATAACATTTAGTTGCATTACTTTTTAATCAGACTCTGTATTGTAGATGTTTTTATGATATAATTCATCCAAAACTTGTATAAATTTATAGAACGTAGACTCACTTGAACTGGGGCAAGTGCATCCATCCATTATTTTAATTAAAAACTTAAAAATAACGAGCAATTTATCAACTGCGCTTGATACAATCTTGTGTCCATGCCAGTAACTCGACTCTGCCAAAACGTAAATCCTAATATACCAAACGAAACATGTATTTCGTCTGTCTGCGCGTTAGTATTATCGTTGACGGAGCTATTTCTCGTATCGCTCTATTGCGCGTCCGCAACTTTGTCATCCCCAGCCGTTATTGTTACTGTTATTGGTTTGATGTTCTCTTCAGTTAAGCCTATATAAAATGCTACGTACACGAAAGTAAGCTTAAAAAGCTTTATTTTCTGACAAACATAAGCACATCTCATACCGGCTTCAAGTTAACCTCTTCCGCCAGTGGAAAATCACCAGGGTTTTTCAATTTAGAAGAACGTAATCGGAGCTGTGCTGCCTTATTTTGAATTATATGGCCTATAAAGTGTTTCATTATGAAAAAGTAACGGTTAGAGAAAGATGCAGGTGTTTGCAGTAAAAACATTTATTAGTTTACCCTTACAGCATGCTACCAGTATTTTTCGCCAACCAGTTAGTAACAAGCGAAAATGATCCAATGGATCAAAATTGCCATATAAAAAATGTTAAATGGATTTTGTAATAATTTCTCTAAGAAATTTCAAAAATAAAATCAGGACAATAACGACAAAAGAAATGAAGATTTAGCGATCTATTGCTATTATACTAGCCATCCCAAGACTAAGTAATTTTATCATTATAGACTATGGAGAAGAAGCAGCTTGTGATCATTTGGATCGAAAACATACAAATAACCCCATTGTACGCTTGTCGCGCCAAAATCACCGTTACAGAGGCATATCAAACATAATCTTTATTACATACAGATTCAACGTATAGCTGTAAATAACCACAGTTTGAAAAATAATTATATATTGAAAATGTTGCTAGAATTGTATTGTAACACTCTATATACTCCGATTTTAAAATATCGTTAGCCACACAAATCATAATCTCACCTAATTGCAATAATATTATTAACATTTGAAGTATTCTTACACAGAATGTTTCGGAATTTGTCAGCATTATAATATGTACGTTCCCTAAGTTGCATGTTTTTTGTTTGGGTAGTTTTTAAGGCAGTGACTATATGATACCAACGCAGATTAAGTTGTTAGGAAGAGGTTTTCTTTCTTATTTTTCTATTTTATAATCCTCAACTGTATCGTCGAGTGGTCAGTATTTTTTCTGCTTAACTATTGCTTTATATCTTTTTTTTTCTCTCACTCATTCATACTGTCGTTCCTCCCCCCGGAACCGCTTTCGCATTACTTCACGGGGGTGCGGGCGTCCCTTACACACTAAACATTCATGCAACATGCACCCTAAACTTAACTAAGCAAATGCGGTCGCCCCATTTACTGTGACCTCGAGTGGCCAATGCGTTCTCGCACTCGACCACCGCGGTCCCTAATTGCTTTATATCTGGGTTTCGTCTTCTCCTTGGAGGAGCCTACTGGCTCTTCTTCTATGGTTTCCACGCCTTAATTTTCTTCCGCCTCTACTTCCCCATCTTCTGTACATGTCTCTACCACATAAATTCGCAACTTCCTATTGATTCAATTGTGTCATGGTCAACTTGCATGATCTTGCCAAAACAAGTTTCCTTTATTGTTTTTTCTTCTGCGGTAGCCCATGGTTTTCTCCCCTTGTAATCCGCTCTGAAGTGTTGTTTGAGTATATCTGATATTTGCATGATTTCTTCATCATCGTATTTATTTATATTTTCATTGTTCTCAATACTTCCATAGTTCATGAAATAGTTCAGAATGTCCCTGTCAATCTACAAAGAGCATATTACCTTAGTTGTATTTTCAGAAATGTTGCACTTCCTACTTGTTTCTGTACCAGTAACTCTAGGCTTCTCAGTTTCAAACTAACATAGACGTGTGGGGTTGTCAGTCCCCCATCGGGCTTCTCCCCACGTGGAAGATAGGGGAACGTTCACCAGATATGTATGGTGAGTACTGGGGAAATAAAATACCCAGGGCGGACCAAAACTGGCATCAGAGTCAGAACTAGAAGCAGCGACTGATCCGGAGTGGGCGGCTGCAAATAGTGAAGGACATGGCATGGGGCAGCAGCTATGACATCACGGGGTCGAGGCTACGGAAAAATGATTTTTCAATAGGCTGTTTTAAAAATATATAGGGTGTTTCATTTGAAATAATGGAGTTGACAGGAATTTTGAAAAAACTTGAAACGTGGCAACATTTTTGAATCCGCCACATTTTTAAAACACACTGTACGAAAATTCAGAAAAATGTAACAAAAGGGTTACCGAGATATATGGATGGTTCCATACATTTGATTAACTCTGTATATATATAAAACTCTAATTCATGTATACAGGGTGAATGAAAAGTAAGGAACATCGATGCTACAGCCTTAAATAATAACTTTACGAAAAATAGTTTCTAACGAAAGTTTCCTATCAGTTATTTGCCACAACTAGCCTTTTTCATTTCTTTTTCGATTATCATGTTTTAGCTATGCCTTCATCGGTATTTTTTTTTAAATGGCAACTTATACTTTTTGTTGCATGACTAGTTAGTGCTTTTTATCCTCTAAACAGCCGTGTAAAAATAACTTAAATTTGCATAATAAGAACTTCAAGAATAATCACGATAAACATTTATTTTTGTCACTGGCAACATTTTTCATCAGGTACACTTGTTGCAAGATAAACAAAGGACAATAGTAGGTAATTGTTATAAAATGTTTAAAATTGAACAAATGCAAATCTGTAATGTCAATTTGGTGCCAGTTAGCATTAATAAGTGATTAAAATTTAGTCTGTGTCCTGTGTTAAATACGAATTTCTAATCATGGTACGTTTAACAGAAACTGAACGTATCGAAATTTTGATGATGATTTGGTACGGTGATAAAAACAGAACTCACGACGATGTGTGCGCTTTATTTAATACGGTACATCCAAATGGTCAACCTGTTACGCGGTCGACTGTAACCCAAATTAATAGAAGATTTAGAAAAACGGGCCACGTCAAAGATTTGGATAAAATTGGCCGTCCAAAAATAGCAGCAGATGATAAAATGTTGGACATTGTGCTTACAGTTTCCGAAAATCCTCATACTTCAACTCGACCATTAGCTCCGGATAATAATGTTAGTCAAGGAACTGAACTGAATATTTTACATACAGAAACATTTCATCCCTATAAGGTTAAAGTTGATCAAGAATTATCAGAAAATGATTTTGATAGGAGAATTCAGTTTTGTGAGGAAATTATGGACAGGTGCCATAACGACCCACAGTTTGTGAATTCTATTATCTTCTCCGACGAAGGCACACTTTCTTTAAATGGAGCTGTAAATCGGCACAATTCCCGTTATTAGTCGCAACATAACCCACATTGGATGGAAGAATTACACACACAAAATCCACAAAAAGTAAACGTGTGGGCGGGAATTATAGGAGACAGAATTCTTGGTCCTTTTTTCTGTGATGGCACATTAAATGCTGATCGGTATTTGGATTTTTTGAGGTTTTAACTTGTTCCCGCGTTAGCTGTTTTATTTCCAAATGCAGAAAATTTTATTCACCCTGTATATATAAATATATAAATTTCTAACTTAAACAATAATCTCTTCTACTTTGTTGTTTGACACGATTATAAACATGAACAATAAATGTCAATCTGTACTGATACAAAGACAGAAACACAGAACTTAGGCTCAGAAAGCGTACAATGAGGTTATGGCATACATAACTCCATAGCTAAATTGTTCCTCAAGGTCATCCAAATTGTGACGTTACATAAATGTCAGAGTATTATACATGACAAAGCACTACTATGTCAACAAAACTAAAACATCCTTGTTTGGTTCATGCTTCGGCTTAATTCATTTTTGAGCACAGTGATTCAATACCGTAGCAGTAATATGCGGTTGGAGCTTTCATCAAGCAAGTTTTTGTTAGCTGCTGATGACTCGAAGCTGTTGAAATCTATTCGCTTCATGTGTACGTGTTTCAGTGTTACCGAAATAAAACTTGCTGTGGTTAGTCAGATTTAAGCACAGTTTTCCAAGACACGAATTTTTTTAATAGAAATTAGTTTCATTTTGTCTGTAATAACTAAGTAATTAAATTCACATCTGATTATTATTTGCATCGAACCTCTAGAACGTAAAGACCCATTAAATTAAGCGAAATTTTAAGATATTCCAGAAGAATTACAGCTGCAAAATCATAAAAACACGATTAAAGCTTTAGGCATTTATAGGAAAGTTTAATTGGCGGAAATTGCTGAAATTCGTACAACAAGCTTCTAACAACTTTTCATAAAAAATATGTTCTTGGAAAGCTTGTCAATAAGAAAATTGATAGTTAAGTTTTGCTGTAGATATTAAAATTTGTCTCTCTTTTCTTAAAAATACGTATACGAGGCAATAATTCTAAGAATTTCAGAGATCTTTCACTGAAAGTTGATAAATGATGCGAGCACTAGATTTTACAAGGGTTTCGTGCGTCATATCAGATTCATGCTTGTATGTTATTATATTTCCATGTTGCGATATAATACATGGTACATATATTACATAACAACGAGTGCAGAGATATCAGTGTTTTGCCGTATTATTAATACCTAATTTAAAAGAGAATGTTTCAAATCTAAATTTGTGAGAAAATTGATGTCCACATACATCAGGTATACAATCTGAAATAACAAATGGTTTTTTTGAGTTACTACTTATTTATTAGTAGGTTTAGGATAATTATGGACTAAAACACTTAAATATGAATCAAAATTATCCAAAATATGCACTTAAAATTTCACTAAAAACTAACTAGAAAACAAAATTAACGTTGTATATCAATACATATTTATTTTTCTATTAAAATGCGCAAAAAATGTTTAAACCAAAATTAATATTAATCAACACAAAATTGCTAATTTATTTTTAATTAAATTATAAAAACTAATCATAACAACGTGGTGTAATAGATTTGCGAATGTATATTTGCTCCTGTTGTGAGGGAGAATATTTTTGTACTGTGAAAAGACTCTCTGGACAGCACACGATACTTTGATACCGTGAGTTCAAAAAGTTATTACATAACGGTTGGCCCCGGTTGGCCATGGAATAATAAAATAATGTCTAATGCAAGCTTTATATACCAATTGACGTTTAGGCACAGTTTTTCTAGCGCAAGTGCCAGTACCTAACCGGCAGTGTTATGTTAGGTTAAGTTGCATGGTAAATGTAAAGAAAATAATTTTTGAAGAAATGAGTTCTATTATTTCAATTTAGACGATAACAGTAACAACTAAATTACTACACTATTAAACAAATCATAACAAGTAGGTAATCATTAAAATTGGAAATTATAATTTTTTTATTTCACAGGTACAGAAAAATAAACTTAAATATCAGAGAAGTTGTTCCAAATGACCACCGTTTTCCTGTAGACACAAATGTACTCGTCTTTTCATACTATTAAAAGCATTTATAAGAATTTGAGGAGTTATGTTGGCACACTGTTCCGTAATTCTGTTTTGCTGTTCCTCAATATTGTTAATAGGGGTCTTGAATACATTATTGTTCAGATAACGGAATATAAAGTAATCTAAAATAGTCAAACCTGGTGATCTAGATGGAAATTCTGGATTTGAACGTAAACTAATTATTCGATCTTCACAAAATTCACGAAGGTAGTTGAGGGTCTCTTGAGCTGTGTGGGCCGTCTAGCCATCCTGTTGGAAGTAGCCTTGCTGGAGCTCATCCTCATGAAACTGATTAATAAATTCACGTACAATATTCCGGTATCTCTGAGCAGTAACAGTTTCGTGGAAAAATATGGGTCCGGTAATACGTCTTCGAAACACAGCAATCCAAACACCAACTTGTAACGGGTGAAGGGGAGATTCGCGATAAGTATGCGGATTTGCAGCACTCCATAACCTCATACTTTGTGAGTTTATATACCACGAATGAGTGAACCAGGCCTCGTCAGAAGAAAACGTTAAATTTAGCAATTCGTCAGTTGTTCATTAAATTTTGTTGGAACCACTGACAATAATAAATTCTCCTATTGTGATCTGCTGGCAGAAACTAATGTAAGGCAAGAATGTTGTACGGGAACAGCATTAAATATTTTTTGACATGGTATGCCAAGTTCTTAATGATAAACCACTCTCTTGCGAAAGTGTACGTAATGATATAGTGGGTTGCTCGTTCAAACGTTGACGAACATCATCAACTGTATTTTGAGTACGAACTCTTGTCCTTTCAGCTCTGTCTCTATGAGTAATGTTCCCTGTATCTCGGAATACATCAACACATCTGCTAAGTGCGCTGTAAAAATCTCCTTCAAGGACAGCAATATCTGGAAATTGTTGCCAAAATTTCTCTAAACATGGCACCGCACTGTAAATTCATTCACCGTTCTCTCGAACACCATTTCGGAAATATGATTCAATCATAAATGTTTTGTATTCTATTGTAAAAACCATTATAATTGTAACTTAATTGAATTTTCAATATAAACTTATGATAACAACAACAGTGATGACAGTTAATGATTTTTAAAGCTTGCTGTTGACATAGCCAACCCGTATGTAATTACTTTTTGAACTCACGGTACAAATTCACAATTTACAATGTCAATGCTTTTTTAATGTTTATTTCTTGCAGGGCTTTCTTCAAGGGCTATTTCATGCTGCAACACCCCGATTATATTATATTTTTCAGTTGTTGATAGTTCGTATTTTTTGACAGCACTTCGTTTAATTTATTAATGAAATCCTTTCTCTTGAGTTTAGTTAAACCCTTAACCATATCTTCTACTATTTCAATGCTGTCTTGTAAAGATAATCCCTTCGTCTTTAGTTGAGAGATTGCAGTTGAAATATAAGCCAAATTAGCTCGAATAAAAATCAAATCTTCTCCAATACCTTTTTTTCTCAGAATACCCTGTGCTTCTGCAGAGTCGAATTATTTAACAACGTTCTTCGCAATTTCAGAGAGAAACTGCTACGGCTGCATCTTCGAAAGCATTTAGAATTTGACACATGGATTTTTGTATTCAGAATAATCAATACCACAAGCTCCCAAAATATTTAGTATTCCTCCTGAAATTTATGCACATTGAAGCAACTGAAGTTTTTTCTTTGAACAAAGATGTTAAGGACATTTAAAATAGTAATTTCTGTAAAACTATTTCTCCGGATTGTCAACTAGAACACTTCTCTGTGGATAGATAAATGGTTCTAAATTTACAAGTCATGTCCCATATCCACCCCCGTAATTGGCACGGTACACACAAATGGTACCGAAACTTCAACATGTTTCACAGTACATTCCAATAAAGCAGGGTGGTAAAATTATGTAACAATATAGAATAACTAAGGGAAAATGAAAATTAATGAGGTAAGTTTGAAGTGGAAATGGCAGAAATTACGGTAAATCAAAATGCATAAAACAAGAAAAAAAGGTCAAATTTGTTTAGAAATTGAAGAAAGGAGAACCTCTGTCTTAAATGATTGCTTTGATGATGCACGGATTTACTACTAGATATTTATAAGTTCTTTCTAAATTCTAGGTATAGTTAGAAATTCGTTCCTTGATAAAATTGTAACGGCGTATTTAAAAAACAATAGTACTTTAAAAATTAACATAGGTAACAAAAATAACAACTTTTTTCGAGAATATCTATCTTTAAAATGAATTTAAATGGCACCGAATTAGAGTTACAATACTTTCTACATACTTGTATATCTCTCAAGATAAAACTTATCCTTATTGATGAACGCCGCTTTCTTAAGTTGAAAGACAAATAAAGGAATAAATTGATTTCATCATGGATGTTCGTGAAGCAAAGCGATCGTTGTTTACTTTTCCATTAACGATTTATATTACAGTCTTGAGTTTCTAGAACTGTAAAATGACCTTCTATTTACTGCATTAAAAAGTTCTATGTTATTGGAATCTATATCTAACATACACCAACCAAAAAAAAAAACATTAAAATAAGTAATTAACAAATATAGGAATACATAACTAAAAAAATGTAACGAATTAGTAACATTGTTTCTGTATATGGACTATGAAGAAGTAGCCATGGAGTGCAAGCTGTGATACATTGAATTAGTTAAAACATTTGGGTAGTAATTATAAATTTGAATATACTAACACTAAACGAATCCGAAAACAAATATTAGAAGATAAAGAACATTAAATGTTAGAGCAAAATAGGGGAATATACAGTGAAAAAATACAGCAAAGGTTTTGAAGGTTAAACTAACTACCTCCAAACATGTTTAAGCTTTCACTATCTATA
>JABXWE010019640.1:0-20042 GCA_014611495.1 Limonius californicus | reverse complement strand
GGAATCTTTTATTTGAATACTGGTAGAGATTATGACAACGTGGTACGAAGGTGATATGAAGGTATGGAGTTATAATTATTGAGCGACCCAGAGACCCTATGAGAGCTAGACCGGTAGAAAATTGAAGTTTAGTTTGACAGAAGCTATTACTGTATTGGGGGTGTACGTAGCTAATTGTACACGATAATACTGTTATCACTGGTAAAGAGCAGTTATTATACATATAGCAATATATATATATATATGTATACACAGGGTGTTTGGTTCACCGACGTATATCTGAGAGGAGGTGGTAGGAGAGTTGATTTGGAACTTATTTAATCAACAATACCCTTATACAAAGTATCACGGTTTCCGAGATAAAGCCAACTTAGTGATTTAACTAAATTAGACGATTTTTGCTACTATGAATTTTAATTAGGCACTATTGCAAGTTTTTAATTCATTGTAACTTTTATTTTAATAATCTTTGATATCTATTTCATCAAATAAAATCATTTCATACACTCCACACGTGATAAAAAAATCTGGAGTCGGCTAAAGTTCAAAAATGGATTCTTTTGATATCAATCTTTGATTTAGTAAGCCACATATAAAAAGCAATTACAAAACAAGACACGTTCAGATGTATTTACAAACTTCCAGGATGTCTGCCCTTTCTATTGATGTATCACACTCTAATTATTACCTGCAAATTTTCGAAATAAAAAGGCATTTAAGACAAAGCGACAGGGTTAATTATAATGATGGTTGTAATAAAATGGGGTTGCAAATTTACACTCGTATTAATGGAAACTAATGGAAAACAGCAAAATAATTTGGTACTGACATTGAAATTTTGATATGTAACAGAATAATTTAAATTTTCAATAAACAAGCAAATGCTTTACTAGAAATAAACATGTAATTCACAACAAATACAAACATAAAAAATATCTAACTCCTTTGAACCTCAAAACTTAATTTCTACACGGCTAACTAACCTTATTTCTGTATTCTTTGACGTGTTGACAATTCGTGTGCGCCGGTCTTGTAGTTCCGTCGTACCTGCGCAAATCTGTTACTGCTAACACGTGCTTAAGTCGCTCCAATTTCTTGATTATTCGGTTTTGGTGTTTCCAAAGGCCTCGCAAATGTTGACTGTATCGTTCACGTTTCCAGGTAAATAAATGGCTTTTACCTCTTGTAAGCTACATAAAAAGACGCAAATTTAGACACCAAACATGACACACTAAAAATCACAAATAAATAAATAAATATTGACAAATACAACAATTTGACAATAAACAAATAATTAAACATTAAAACATAACTAAAATACACTTAAACTAATCTACTCACATCCCAACAGTGTTTGTAAAACCTTTCAACCAGATTAAAATACATAAATATGCGAAAATTAGACAATTTTGAAACTTACAAAGGCAAATGACAAACAAACATAAATAAATGGATAATTACAACATTATTTCTAACAAACTATACACCAAAAGATGCCCTGTCTTATTACTCAACTGCATTCAACACAAAAATTTCCTTAGAAATGCAATACAGATCATAATTTACAGAAGCATAGTCAAAAATTTCAAAATCAGCTTAAGGCATAAATATTTAAACAAATACAACATTATTGCTAGGGGAAACACGATGAAAATCAATTAAACCTTCTGTAGTAACTTTATACATAAACAAACAGCTGGTTTTAAACATAAATAATATGTATTTCATACAATTTCAATCGTATAATCGTATAAACAAATAAAAACA
Source organism: Limonius californicus (assembly GCA_014611495.1). Lineage (NCBI taxonomy): Eukaryota > Metazoa > Arthropoda > Insecta > Coleoptera > Elateridae > Limonius > Limonius californicus. The sequence continues at coordinate 18,275 of JABXWE010019640.1, read as the reverse complement.
TCTTTATTGCTAAAGAAAATACGATGAAAAGTTGCCTCTTATGCCAATACAAAAGCATTCAACACAATATAAGTCCAAACAAACACATAAGTGTACTAAAATTCACAAACTTAATCTGAACTGTCATATCGTAAACAAAAATCCTAATTTTCTATAAATTACAGCTTAAAACTCCAGAAAAATCGTTGCAAGGCTTATTCACAACGTCTAAAAGGAAAATCCAATACAAAAATCCCGGAGAGTGAACGAAAAAACCTGCAACTCGACATCATTACTTCCCGAAGCTACATCGGAAAGAACAACGAATGACCTCGTTTCAAATCTGTGTGTGTGGACGACTCATTTTCATACAGAAAAGCTACACATAGCGTCTATGCTTTATATTTAATTAGAATTTAGTTATTTTATTGGATGTAACACAGCAATATATAACCGAAATTTTGCAATTAGTTATTCGTAAGACATTCCTGCAATAGCATCAATAGTTTTAAGTGCAGCCAGTTGATAAAAACGTTAATATAGTAGATTCAGCAGAAAAAGTCCACTAAAAGATTAGATGCCCACAATTTAAAAATAATAAGATATTTTGTTTCTCATTCTGTTTCATTATACCATTGAAAATGTAAACACGTCTTTGCGGTTTAGTAACATTTCACGTTAAAAAGGAACAAAAAATAATAAATTTTATTTATACAATAAAGAAGAATGAACCTGCCTAGGCAGAAGGTGAACAGATCGGAAACGGTTTATCGCTTACAATGCACCTGAGTCTGCAGTATTCAACATATATTTTTCACGCTAATGAAAGTTTTTAAACATTCATGTACAACATTAAATTTATTTTTGCCACAACAGAATTATTTAAATGTTTTATAATTTTTGGTGCTACGAGAAATTTAAAAATAAATAATTTGACAAAACATTAAAAAACTTAAAATTGTCAGTCAGTCAGCATCACTTTCAGATAAATCACTCTTAGCATTAGAAAGTAAAACATAACTAAAATAATTTTGTCGTAGCTAAAAAAACCAAATTTAATAATTTAGGAGAGTTGAAAACCATTTCGTTATTTCGAAAACATTCGTGTTGAGAACTACAGACTGCGGACCTCTGTTTAGTGAATGGCAAAACATAGCAGCCGTTTCGCCGAAAATTCCCGAACGCCAGAAAGGTAAAAACAGTATATTGCGTTATTCTGTCTTAATGGAATAAATGCCCTCACGCCTATAACGAAAATACGTCGTGAATCCTGTGGGTATAAAGCTTGTCAGAATTTAAACTGCACTTAATACCACACGTAATTAAAAATAGTTCGTAGTCTTTTACGCGTAAATTACTAATAATTATAAATTTGTGCGAGTTCGATATTAGCTCAAACATTATGCAAATGCCTAAGCTACCACATACCACTTTCAAATTTATTTGTAGAACCGTCCTTGGGGTTGTAATTTCACTTCTGGCCTACAATAAAAATTGTAATAAGTATTGAATGTTTTTGGGGCGATTTCCTATCAGGACATGCAAAAGTTATTCCATTCCATGTTCTCGTATTTGTTGGTAATTGTTATTGCTGCACAGACCACCAATATGAATTTACTACAACCCACAAATGCAGAACATAGGGATCCCATACGTCCTGGTTTGCCCGGGACAGTCCTGGTTTTATGATTTCTGTCCAGGCGTCCCGATATGTTAGTACGAAACGCTAAATGCCCCGGATTTTTTAGAGTATACAAATATTAACATATCTAATAGGAATGAATACAAGTCGTAATACTTTAGCTGCTTTTATAATTGTACGTTTACAAAACAAAAGCGTATATATTTTTTAGTTCTGTTAATTGCCAGAATGTTAAAATTTGGCGAAAGCGTTTTAATTCCATTCATTTCATTAGGCAGGAGAAAAGAACGTCAGAATGAGGAAGAGAGTCGCCCAACTGTATGTTTCATTAATCGCAACCATGGTAGGTATATATTTCGTTGGAAGTTGTAATGTTGTACAAGCTGCTGCTAACATCTTACCAGTCGATATTCAGATAATTTTGGATTAAGTTTTCCACCATTTTCACTAATTCACTGTCAGAGACGAAAGTCTGAAATCTTTTTGTGATTTTGTCGAAATTTAATACAAAACTATTTTCGGTCATAGCAAAACACGGTGGCTTTCACTGCAGCCATCTTTAATACGTTTTATTGAAATATACGATGGGCTTAAGTCATAATCCTTGTATCAAGACAAATGTCCAACTATTTTATATATGTTTTGAAGTGATAAGAAGTCTTTCATATATCTTCTATTTTTAAAAATCAGATGGTAATGTTTTCTGAGGCAATCCAGCGAATCGAAAGGGAATATGCTACCGGTTGTGAAGTAAGAAAAGAGATAGACATCCTTGTTACGAAAATTTTATTGCGTGAAAATGTGAAGTATTTCCCTAGTGAAGTGAAAATCGAAATAAAAAATCTTTTGTGAAGAAGATTCAATGAATGAATCGTCATTTAGAGACAACACCTACAATTTCTACTCCGTGCAGCAAATATCATTATATTTCCTTTCAGCCTAATATTGAAAAAAATGTGTTAGATTTAATTGAATGGGCGCCCATAAGAAGCGTACACGGTATTTTTCGGATTGTAGATATGCCAAAGTCGACAGTACATGCAATATTACACAACGGCATATATCCTTTTCGAAAAACGAAAGTATAACACTTATTACCATAGGGGGGAGTAAACGCTGTTCGCATCCGAGGTACAAATGTCTCACTGGATAACGCTAAATGAACAGCCGCGATTATCAAATCGTAATTCGGATTGCCAGACAGTCGCACAACACCCTCAGATCCCCTGGCACCTACAATGGAAATGAACTCGCAAAAAACCGGTTCTTTTAAGAACCATCTGACAATAGGCCCCTCACTGAACGTATGCCATCTTAATATAGAGGGAATAAGCCGAAGCAAATGTGATTACCTAAGCAAATTACTATTAGAACACCAAATCGACGTTATTACCATCCTGGAAACGCACACCTCCAACGACTCACAATTAAGGGCCAGGGGCAACCTCCGCGGCTTCAAACGTATAGCCGGCATCAACTATCCACAATATGGGAAAGCAACATGTACGAGAAACGAAATACAAAATCAACGAGTAGTCCACAGATCTAACGACCACGATATATTAATACTAGCAGTCAAAGCAGATGCCCACACAATTGTGAATGTCTACTGTAGACATTTACAATTGTGTGGGCATCTGCTTTGACTGCTAGTAGACTACAAGCCCCAAATACAAACTGGCCCTCCTCTGCAATCCCGCTATTTGAACATCCAACAATCTACAAGGGGGATTTTAACAACCACCACGTACCGTGGAAAAATATAACCAAAACGATGCTAACGGCGAGTAGCTAGCCGATTGTACAGAACTCAACAACCTACGTTTAATATACAACGCTAAATAAAAGGGTTCCTTCCACTCAGCAAGGTGGAAACGAGACTATAACCCGGAGCTAACGTTAATTAGTCAAAACCAGCACCACAAGACACCCCAGGTTACTAGAGAAACCCTCCGAAACTTCCCACGCTCCCAACATAGACCCGTTATTGTCAGATTGGGACAGTAATTGCTACCATCAAATCGGTACCGAAACCAAAATGGAATTTCAAAAAGGCAAACTGGAAAAACTTTACTAAGCAACTAGACTGAGATGTTAGATGGATCGTACCATCAGCCGATAACTTTGATCGCTTCACAAGAATAGTTATTAGTGCCGCGAGAAAGCATATTCCACGAGGCGTACGTAAAACATACATACCTTGTTGGACTCAAGGATGTACCGGCAGTACAAAAACGGAGAAGACCCGGATATATCCGAAGCCTTACTAAGAGTACTCGACGATGCGAGAAGAATACGATGGAAAGAAACCGTCGAAAACTTAAACTTCACCCCAGCAGCAGAAGTGCATGGCAAGTATTATATAGATTAGAGGCCAACTCCCAAATTCTGATAGCCCTCTAAAGCCAAACACAATACCCATCAGTATAAAACAGCTATATAAATCCCGCAACGAGAAAGAAAACAGTATAAAAGTAAAGAAAGACCTAATAAGCGCGCGCAGAAACCAATAACAGCATTTCCAATATACAAAAACTAGAAGAAATACAATCAGTCATAAACTCCACCTCTACTAGGAAAGAAGCTGGTTTAGATAACTTATGCCTTTATACCCACTTATATGTATAACCTACCTAGGTGTATATATAAGCAGATTTGAATTTGACTCAGATTAAGACTGATTAGTTCGCACGGTACTAACAGTAAATAGAAAACAAGCAAGAACTCCAAGATTCAAGGGAAACAACCCTAACAATAAAGGTGGCAAGTCGGTCGATGCAGAAACAGTTAATAAATACCTAGAGCAACACCTCAACCACGAAGCCTGTTACGGATATGCTGGACATTCAGCCCTTCTACACCTCTCTAGTAACCACCAGCAGACAACGAAGAAATAAATGAGGAAAAAGGCATATTTTCTACAAAAACAGAAGAGCTAATAAAAAAGAGGGAGCAGCTAACGAAGTCCAGAAATGAAAGTAAGCAACTGCAGATTGAATTTACGGAAATAAACAAATTTACAAAAAGGGAAATCCGGAATAACAGAAGAAACAATGAAGAAAAAAGAATCAACAAAATCCTTAGTCAGACTGGATCCACCAAGAAATTAAACAGAGAACTTAGCATGGGGAAAGAATGGATACAAGAACCAACAAAGGGAAACCAAAGAAAAACCCAGAAAAGAGACGAATTATTACAGGTAGCAACGACCTTCTACACAGAAATGTAGAAAGTTGAAAGCTGAAAATAAAACACAACCAAATGATATAGAAAACAATGCAGAAATACCAACTGTAGAAGAAGGCGAGGTTTTAGAGGCTATAAAAAAGTTGAAGTTAGAAAAAACACCAACGAAGTTCTTAAGTATAGCTCGCAAAAATTACTGATTTCAATCGCAGCATTGTTTAATAACATAGTCCAAAATTTGCGAAGAGTTTGAAAGAGCTAAAAATAATGCTGGAGCAACTAAGTGCCGCAAGCAGAAGAGTAGGACTGGAGATCAGATACTCAAAGACTAACATTTTGACTAATGGCAACCCAAGAGAATTAAAACAAGGCGATAAAAAGATAAAAATCATTAATGAAGTAATATATTTGTGACAAACAGTCTCTTTCCAAAATCGATTCGAAAAGGAGATTCGGAGAAGAATAAAAGCAGTTTGTTCCAAATTCTGGTCATATCCTAAAAACAAAGAAACCTTTATATTTAAAACGAAATTTTTTTTAATTCATGCGTACTCCTGACACTAGTCTACGGTTTGCAGACCTTTTCTAACAAAAAGTGTAGTAAAGAAGCTGAGAGAAGCAGAAATGGACAGAAGCATGCTCGGAATAAAAATTAGTGATCGTAGACTAGAAGTGATAAGAGAAAAAAATGGAACCGCGGACGTAATAAAAATGTGTTAAAGTGGAAATATGCGGGACATCTGGGGAGTTAGCGAATACAAGACCAAAGTTAAGACGTAACAAGAGATGGGAGGATGAAATTAGAGAAGCAGCAGGAAATAACTGGAAAACGTAAGTAAGAGATCGCTCCAAATGGATGATTATGGGGGAGGCCTTTGATAGATGACGGGATTTTGGCTTAATTCAAATCGATATAACCTAACAACATAGATATTATCAACTGAATCTGGTAACAGGGGCGTCGTTAGCCTATTTCGGGGGGGGGGGCGTACGCCCCCTCAATTGCGCGCTGCGCCCCCCAATTCTGTAATAATTAATTAAAATAAAATCTATTTTTAAAAGATAAAATTTGAAACCAGCAGTGTAAAGTGTCCAGTAAATTTCTAGAATTTCTAAAACCGATAAGCATCTGCTCATAATACTACTACTCAGTATAGATGCATTCAAAGCAGTGAAGCGGAATTGCCCATAATCCCCAGACTCCCCCAACTCATTATCCGGGATAGACTACCTTTACGTCGAATACCTTCTTGGAAAAGTTTCATTGTATTTTGCTTCCAAAATCTTAATCTCTTATTTACCATGTTTATTTAAAACTGCATTTTAGAGTTTCTGAATACAGCAGTAAGTGAATACCGGCAGAGCTATTTTAGGTCCACAGTACCTTGTTTGTGCTCGATCAGTTAATTGCCAGTGTAGCTCTTAGCTTTACACATTACAATGAGTGACATTCGATCCTTTTTTCAAAAAGTATCCCAAGAGCGCCCAAGTACAAGTGGTGGTGCATCTAGTGTCAATGTTACTCAAACTCAACCCTGCAGCTCGCCATATTATAGGTAATTTATATTTATTTAAAGGTTATTTAGTAAACAATAAATAATAATATACTGTCTAACGGTTATTTTAAATATGTGTTTATTCTACAATAGAATCCGAACTTGGGACGTTGCTCACGGGACCCGTTCAAAAAATGCTTACTAATTATCCCACAACGGGACAAGGAAGAAATAAACGCGCGTTTCAAGCAACATGGTACAAAGAGTTTAATTGGCTTGAATATTGCCTGAAAAGGGATGCCGCTCTGTGTTTCGTCTGCAGACAGTTTGGAACCAACAGGGGGAGATCAGAAGTTGCTTTCACAGAAAATATATGTTAAGGAATTAAATGAATGCGGTGTATTTTCAGTGATGACCGACGACACTCGCGGTATATCAACTCAAAAACAAATGAGTATCTGCGTTAGGTATGTTCAGAATAAAAAACCAAAAGAGATATTTTTGTGTTTTGTACATGTTAAGCAACTGGATGCGAATTCTTTAGCTAAAACAATTAGCGATACCCTTAAAAATTTAAAAATACAGGCCACTTGTGTTGCGCAAACATATGACGGGGCTAGCATTATGAGCGGTCGTTTAAATGGGGTACAAGAAATATTTAAAAAAACGAATAATTCGCAGGCAATCTATGTGCATTGCTATGCACATAGATTTAACCTAGTTTTAGTGGCAACATGTAATGTTATCCGCGAAGCAAAAATCTTTTTATGGTGCTTCAAACAGTTCATTCTTTTTTTACATTATCTGTTGTGCATCATCAGAATATTTTGAATATTCAAACAACTCTAGGAATAAAAAATAAAAACAGATTCTTTTAGCACAACCAGATGGTATAGTCATATAAATGCCATTCGTGCTGTAAAATTAACTTACCCTGCAATAATAAAATATTTAAAAGAATGTGAATGTGCTACTGAATTTTGCACAAATTTCCATATACCAGTAGATATAAAACAAGAAAGGAAAAGAAAACGACCCAATGATGTGTCACATTATCTGCAGTATGACGACAACTACGAGTCAGAAACAATACGAAACAGAGATTATATTTACTTTCAAAATAATGTATTCTTTCCTGTTATAGACAGAGTTGTTACCGAATAGGAAAAACGGTTCTGTGATAAAAATTCAATAAGTGCTCTTGATCCAACGTCAGAGCATTTTTTAAATTTTGAAAATTGTAAGGCGTTCTTAATACACTACGATATAAAATTAGACACCACAAAGGCTGAATTTCACGTAGCCAAAAATTATATTGCAAACTCATCGACGAAGCTGAATAACATCGTATCATTTTTCGTCCTTTTAGATGAAACTATGTTTCCTAATATAAATAAATATATAAATTTTGAAAATCGCATTATCAATACCTGCAACGTCATGTAGATGCGAAAGATCATTTTCTGTATTAAAACGGCTGAAAACATATATAAGAGCAACGATCGGACAGGAAAGATTATCGAGTTTAGCTTTAATAAGTATTGATTTTCCTTCCGAGGGTGTTTCGGTGGATAACATTATAAATCGTTTTTCTACTGTTAGTAACAGACGCCACGAATTGTTGCTTCCTACAGTTTAAAAATATTACAATGTACATTAATCATTTTTTTAAATTCTATTGTGATTTAATTATTATTATATTTAATTATATTTAAAAAAAAATGTGATGACTGTATCTACTAATAACTACAATAAACTTTGTGACTATATACTAGCTACTTTTTATTGGTTTTTGAGTTGCGCCCCCCCCAAAGCAATTTTTCTAGCGACGCACCTGTGGTACCTAAATTAAAATAAATGAATTTAAAAGGCATCCATTCTAATCACATACACACAAAAATTTCCCTGAATAAGACTATTGCTGATAGTGTTTTGCATAGAAACAAGGTTAGTTAATTTATAACAAATACAAGTAACTTTTAAGATTGTTTTATAAATATCCTTACAGGCACATAAAAAATGCTATAAATACTACATAAAACATTTTCAAAAGAACAACATTGCAATTAACATAACAGAAGCTTCAAAATAATTATATCTACTAATTATAAAATTATCCTATTAGTTAAACTTTACAATCTACCCGTATGAGTTTTTATATGTTGTTGCAAGGTAATCTTACGTACACATTCATAGTCACACTTAGCGCACTTGAAAGGTTTTTCTCGTGTGTGAGTTCTCATATGCCTTAGCAAGTTACGCTTGTGTGTACTTTCAAAGTTGCATAAATTACATTTGAAGGGTTTTTCTCCAGTATGAGTTCTCATGTGCCTTCGCAAGTCATTCTGATATGCACTTTTGTAGTCACATATACTGCACTTGAAGGGTTTTTCTCCTGTATGAATGCTCATATGACTTTGCAAGTGAATCTTGTGCACACTTTCGTAGTCACATATATTGCACTTGAAGGGTTTCTCTCCTGTATGAATACTCACATGCAATTGTAAGCTGTTCTTGTTTGCACTTTTATAGTTACACAAATCACACTTGAAGGGTTTCTCTCCTGTATGAGTTCGCATATGCAATTGTAAGCTATTCTTGTTTGCACTTTTATAATCACATATATTGCACCTAAAAGGTTTTTCTCCAGTATGAGTTCTCATATGCCTTCGCAAGTCATTCTGGTATGCACTTTCGTAGTCACATATATTGCACTTGAAGGGTTTTTTTCCTGTATGAATGCTCAAATGCCTTCGCAAGTGATTCATGTATGCACTTTCGTAGTCACACATATGGCACTTGAAGGGTTTTTCTCCTGTATGAGTTCTCATATGCAATCGTAAGTTATTTTTGTGTGCACTTCCATAGTCACATACATTGCATTTATATAACTTTTCCCCAGTATGAGTTTTAACACTTTGTTGCACGACGCACTTCAATCGAGAGTCTATTATTATTACATGATCTTCATTGTTACTGTGGATTTCAGTTTTTATATCTAATTCTTCATGTACTGACTCCAGTTTTACGGAGCTATCGATATCATATTTAGCATCACGCTTTAGATCAAATGCTTCTGAAGACAATTCCCATGTATGAATCTCTTCCTGTTTTACTGTAAGATATGGACATGTTTATATGTGAGTTACTAAATATTATATAAGAAACTAAACTAACACAAAATCATTCTAAGTAGACTCCCAAATCTTCTGTTTTTAAATTAAGAAATAATTAAGTTTTACTACAATCATTAAACTACTAATATTTGGTCAATTTTTATGGAAATTTTCTTATTATTAGAGTTGCTATAAATCCTATTGGCATGGGTTGTGAAATACCAAAACTTTTTTATAATAATTTTGCGAAATGTACCTAAATCTCTTTTATTATCATTTACTTGCTTGTACTATGTAATTTAGAATTAATTTTAAATGTATAATGCAAAGTTACCGTTGGTTTCCAACACATTCTGAAATAATTCTTCTTTGATTTTGGTTTGATGCCAGATATCAGATGTAGAATTGGTAAAATTTGATAGTGAAGTAACACTGGTAACATTAGGTTTTACATCTTCACTCACATCGAATACTGTATCCATATTGATATGCACACTTTTTTTGTAGTAAGCAATTGTTGTTTTTCCTTATCTGCCTCTTTATAATCTTATGAGGGTATGTGTGTAAACAATTGAAATGTACTAAAATGTAATTGTATAAAGTCGATTACGAATATTACTCGCCTTTCTTGTGGAAAAGGGTAATAGAAAAAAAATGTTATTAGCGTTAGGATAATCAAATATTTTTAACACTATTTTCTAGTTCCATTGTGAGGTCTGTCAAAATATCAGGTTATGTACTTTTTGCGAGGTAAGTGTGTCATATGAACTATTTTCGATGTAACGTCAAGATGTTACGCTGTTTAATAAACCTATTATCATTTTGCCGTACCCTTTTTTAAGCTGCGTTGGATATATTCATGAAACAAATCCCAGTTGACCGTAATTTTGACATGGCACAACTTCCGGAGATGTAGTTTGTTCCTTTCGCTTTCCCCAAACTCGTTGTCATTTGATTTAATTTACCATTTACAGGTTTTAAATACTCACTTTACAATAATATTTATTTCACATAAACAGCAATATCGTTCTCACATACCTTGGCTCCTAACAAATTATATTATCAGTTAATAACAGTGTTGTAACAGGTACTTGTTCATTAGCGCCTAGGCACAGATACAGGTAGGTACAAACACAGAAAAGCACCCAGGTACAGGTATTTATAAATGTACCTGAAAATTATAAGTACATTCCAGGTACATTTATGTAAATGAAAAGCTTATTTGTAAATATATTAACAAAAATGTTAAAAATACATATTATTGCACAGTTTTTTTCAGCGATTTTTTTAAATATTAATAGTTTGTCGAAAGTATTCTTCGACACCCTGTTTGTTCGACGGGTTAAAATTTGGCCACCAATACTAAAAATCGTTTCCACAGATACAGACGAGGGCTAAATGATATTATACATTTTGAAGATGTTTAAAATGTTCTCGTAAATTAATAAAGATTTAACGATTTTTGATTTGTTTCGAATATTTCAAATTTTCTATCTTAATTCCGTATTTAAAATACGAGGCCGTTAAACTATTTTGCATTTTTTTGTGATCTATCCGCTTAAAATTTATTGGTGATTTTTAAAAGAAAAAATCGTTACATGCATTTTAATAATAATATTATATTTGTTAATTAAAGCATTTGATATTACCTTCTTATACATACATGCAAATATTAATATAAAACAGATTTTAAGTTATAAAAGAAAAGAAAAATATTACGTTACAGAATTCTCATTGAAACGCTTTCAATTTCAAAATATTTTAGACGACTTCCGCTGCAGCATATAGCTAGGCTGTACAATAGGGCCATGATTTATGAAAGAAATATGTAAAACCGAACCACGCTTTTACTGAAGCTCATAATAAATCTTTATTACCTAAATACCAAACTGTACATCTTAACAGGAAACGGGACCTGGACAATTCGCCGAATGCCCATACCGCCGACCGCTGTTCAAAGACCATTTTGCCAACTAAAAGACCAAAAAGCCGTGTTACCGGCGCTACAGAGCTTTATAACTTAGTGTCGAAGACGAGAACGAAAACCTCGTAATAAGCATTTACCGATTCCGCCCTCAGCGTCAAAAGAAAATCAAGACCAAAACGTCAACCACGCCCAAATCGCCGACAGAAGATTATTATGTTATTTTCAAATTCGCCGCTTTGTATGAATCAATTTCTTAATTTGTTTGCCGCTCCGTAAGAATTGGTAACGCTATTTTAATTGCCGTTTGTATATTGGATGCAGTTTTGGTTACATTGCGTCTGTGAAGAATTGAGCATTGTTAAGCTTGTTGGTGTTTTCCGTCTTGAAATAATTTATGACTATAGGAGTCCCAGAGTTGTTCAAGGTTTTTCTTTGTAAGATATTTTTCGCCGTTGAGATGCGATTTCTAGGAATTGTTTTTCGGCTTCTCCTGAAGAGCACACGTGTCCTATATTCCAGAACATTTCGAAATATGGTGCAACCTTTGGAGGGAGGTGCAAATCCCCGTTGCATTTTTAAGTCAGTCGAAGTCAGACCCCTAAGGCCGACGGATGTAACTTCGCATATCGTTTTCTTTTCCTTCGCGGCGCTTTTTGCTACTTCAAGTTTTACCATATTATTGCTTGCTGTAGAGCAAGATTAAATCGACTTACGTCGGATATATATATATATATATATATATACAATAAGTTGTTCAACACTTTCGTTATGTGCGCTGTTTCTGAAGAGGTGCCTCGAAAAGTTTGTAACGTTTAAGGTGGGTTTACACATGAATGGATTAAGTGGCGCCAGTACCTTCGCCAATAGGTTTACATTACCTGACAAAAATACAGATTTTTGGCACGCCAGTTTCATTATTGAACCGTTGTCGGGCAGTAAAGGTGTTCTCTAAGGTTTGTAAACATGTCGACTGAACTTCGCAGTGCCTGTAGAATAGTGATATCGTTGTTAGCGCAGAAGAAAATTAATGAGTTGGAGAAAAAGAAATGTCATAAACGAAAATTTTTGTATGATTCACTATGCACATGCCATAAGCAGGAATGATTTTCATAGCCTTCTAAAAAATTAATTGTCATTTCAGTACTCCACTTTTTACTCATTTTAATACACCGATCTAACCTTCGCAAAATTAAATAATGAACTGATAACTGGCGTAGCGACGTACAATTTCATGTTTAGACGTGCAAATAAGACTCATTTTTATGTTTCTTGGTACCTGAGTCACCACTGGCGCAAGCAAATTTCAGAAGGCTGCAGACTTTTCCTGTCCATGCAATTTACATGCAAGTTGGTGTTTACAAACGCAATTTTATTTTACTGGCGCGCCAGTTTCTACTGGCGCCACTAAATCCATGCATGTGTAAACCCACCTTTAAGCTGCAATACAAGCAGCTATCTTTTTGCCCCAAATTCTTCCCTTCCGTAGCCTATGTTCTACCTTTTTCTCTTTTGGGATATTACACTACAGAATTGCTTCATATTGTTTTTAAAAACCCAGACTTTAAATTTTCTACTTGAAGCAAAATAGTATAGCTCATAAAAGCAGAAAACGTCTGCATAGTTATTAATATAATACTAAAATCCATAGTACCTGCATACTAGTACACACTATGGACTCAAAGAAGTGCTGATCTAACATTACAAACACTCAATCAAAAAAAAAATGTATCTGTAAAAACGTATTGGCAGTAGAACCTTATTAAAATACATAAGATTTAAAATAAAACATGTTCTCTCTGTTTTAGTATAATTTGCAAACGTTGCACAATTTGCACACGTTGCACAAATCTTATGTGGCCGGCTCTAATATGTATAAACAAGATAACACTTAAAGCAGCTGTAACGCCAAGGTTACCCTAAAACTTCGGTAACGCCGGCGGATCTCACGTTGAGTTACATAATTCCCGATATACAAACGTAGATCTCGACTTTATTATGCTGTTACGGATCTCGCATCGTTATTTATTTATCATGTACATTACAATCCCAAAATTGTTTCCCCTCTAAAGGAGTAGGGCTTGAGTTGATAATTATAAAGCCATTAATAAGAAATATACTCAAATACCCCTTTTTCTTATGGCGGATCTCGGGTTGCCCTAAATTTGTTCGGATCTCAGCTTGTTACAAAAACAGATATACAGATGTACTTCGCCAAATTCTGCGAGTGTACTTGGCATCGCTGGTTGGAGTAAGCGACGCTCGCGTCGCATTGCCATAGCCGTAACCGGAAATGCCAACTTACTGGCAACATCGAGAGATGAGCTAAAATAGCAATCAATGAATTGATTATCTAACTTTAGATGACAACACCCCAACAATTTAATCGAATTAAAATTTTGTTTTATATCCAGTTTTGAATTGGCACATAAAGTAAATTTTAGCATTATTTTTATATCATATCATTCCCAAAAAATACGGAAACGGATTATTTCCGACAGGGACACTGCTTTCACATCGAACGCTGTAACAAAGTTTTTTAGTGCGCGGTCGAAATGAATTTTATATTAAATTTGTAACCGCGTAGTTTAGAAATAAGGCGTCTGCAGCGCGCTAGGTCACGTTTCACATCGAGTCCCCACTATGTTCTCCCCCCGTTCAGCAAGGCTCCCACCAACGAACAAATTGTGCTGAGAATAATTAATGCGATTTTGGGGCATATAAAAAGACGCTCCAGCCCCAGAGCAGGATCTTTGGGTTCCGACCCGGCAAGGGAGAAGTCCTGTTCTTCCTTGACCGCACCGTTCTACAAAGTTTACCGACCGCCGTTTAATTTTCGTAAGTCCGCACCAGTTTATTTTCCAGTTTAACCGAGAGCGAGACCGACCGCCGTTTCATATTTCGAGCCCAAGCCCGCCAGAGTGATACCAGACTCCGACCGCCCGGAATTTGAATTCTCGAATCCGCACCGCAGAATTCATCCGTTGAATGTAAACCAGTTGCGAATAGCTACGAGTTCAAAATTTTCCGAAACCCAGTTCAAATCCCCTTGTTAGTACATTTACCTGTATTCATATCCTATTTAAAATACCGTTATCCCGTCAAGTAAGTAATTTAATTGTAAATCCCAGTCAATATTTTCATTGCAAGTCAAGCCCGAATTTTAACCAATTCCTTAACTCATTTGTCTTGTTTTCCCCATTACAAATCGTGTGTAAGAGAATAGCGGCGAAGGGTAACTGGCAATTGGTATCCATCATCGGGGTTATTTCCCTAAATGAATGCATACGAAGTGTGAGACACCCGCAGAACGATTTGACTTTATACAATTTTCGGGGCGTAATTCCCTATTCTTGTACGAAGTTTAAATTCCAGTAAATAAAGTATAATTCGTAATCGCGTTTGTCTTCGGGGTCATTTCCCCAATACAAGCGAGTTAATGAATTAAAAGAAGGGCTAGAAGCGTTTTGCTATAAATTTCCTTTGATTTTTAATTTTATACCTGAACATTTTATTTATATTAATTCTCCTGAACCGAATAATTGGTCTGTCCGTTACCGCTCCGTATTCATTAATCCCGTTGTTTGACCTAAATTACCCACGAAACCCCAGAGAAACAATCACGTTTAATTTAGAAACTTTTACCTGAAAAATCAGCTGTTGGGCCGAACGCATGGAAGGAATCCACAAAGAGGTTATAATATCCAATAAATCTTCAATTTCAGAGGAAACAAGCACCATTAAGCACACGAAGGTATTCACATTCAATTAACATAGAGTCCCGTCATTTTCCCGTCAAATGTCGCAATCTAAGGTATTTTAATTACTATATTAATCCCGTGATATTCAACACCTGTGTACAAATAAGCTTGGTTTCTACAAGTGATTTGGGTTGCCTATCCCGCCGTCCGCGTTTCACACCGAATTATTATATTCAAAATTGATTTCCTTTAGTTATTTAAAAGCCATTATAATTATTAAAATTGCCATTGATTTTGCTGTATATATGTAACTTACTGAATGATATTAATAATACATGCCTTAACCATATACAGTGTGTTATTTTCAGAGTGTATTTATATGTAATTATTTGCCATTAAGTTTTCCAATAAATGTTTTATTTCCTTACTGGTGTACAATTTTATTTAGTCGATAAAAGGATCCTGGCCTGAGCTATCCCGTAAGCAAACCAATAAGCCCGAGTCCGGAGCTTTACAACGCTTTTAACGAATTTATGAGATCAGAAACAATCGAACATGTGTTAATAGCCACTGGCACACCCAGAGAAAATGACCAAGTGGAAAGGGTTAATCGCTGCCTCACTCCAATGTTAGCCAAGTTAGCGGAATCTCCAGGAAGTTGGGATAAAGTAATTTCCGAAGTAGAGTTTAGTATGAACAATACATTTAATAGGTCAACTCGTGAAACGCCCAGTAAGCTACTGTTTGGCGTAGACCAGGTAGGAGAAATTAACGACTGTCTCAGGGTTATTTTAGAAAACAGATTGGAGCAGAATCGCGATTTGCACAGATTAGGAACGAGGCTCGTGATAATATTATAAAAAGTCAAAATGCAAATGCCACCTATTACGATAGGAAGCATAAAAAAGCGACTATTTACAACGTAGGGGATTACGTTATAATTAAAAATGTCGATGTCACTCCCGGGGTTAATAAGAAATTGATATCCAAATTTAAGGGACCCTACATTGTAAGAAGTGTTCTCGATCACGACCGATATGCGATCAGGGACATGAGGGCTTTCAGGTGACCCAGATACCATTTGAGGGGGTTTATGGTCCCGATCAGATGAAACACTGGACTCGAGAGTAAATTGTTCGTGATTACGTGTGAAAGGCTTTTTTTATTTTCTAAATAAGCGCCCACACTAAGAAAATTAAAAAATCCCGGGATGTTGTATATGTTAAAATATTCGTTAAATCAAATGAATAGACTAGCGAGAAGACAAATGCTGTAAAAAAAATTCAAAAGATTTTTGATAAAAACAATTTTTGGGGTCAGAAAACGACCCCAGCAGTACTCTAAAGTCTAAGGGTTAACTTAGTTGATATCAAGTAGGTTATGTCAGTTAGTATCAATCAGGTTAACGTACCAGTGAAATAAGAGATTGAAGGTTTTAAGCTGATCGGGCCAGGTTAATCAGACCTTTGATTTTCATATTTTCTTCCGTAATTGGAGTTCCAGAACTAATTTGAAAATACGTTTTATTCGGTCATACCAGATTGTATTTTCACAATTAGGCGTTAATATAATTTCAAGCATTCACCATACGGTAATGTTTCATTTAAAATATCCTATGAAACACTTAATTTCAATTATCGCCGAGATTACGAAGCCAAGCCGGGTTTTCGGGCTCATCTGGGCCGCAGCGAACCGCTGATAACTTGGTTTCGTTCACTGAAGCAACGAAGGCAAGGAAACCATAAACAACTTCCCAAGCGAATTAAACTAACCCGTACAAGTAACAGGTGACAATTTAATCATATAACTTGTGTGAACACTGAAAACGACTCCGATTAGTGGTTTTGTGGGTAAATTTTGTTTACCGCATTTAAAATTAACTGCCAGGTGGCAGCCATTTTGATTGTTTACTTAATATACAGAGTACAACCACCGCTCGCCGCAGGCAGCCTCCTGAGAACACGGGCGCAGTGCCATCGAGGCAACCTACGACCCAGTACTACAGGCGTACCTACCACGATTTGGCAGACACTATTACCTTGTCCGAATATTATTACTTCTATTCATCACATTACAAAATCAAATACATTTTAATTTATTGTAACATTTAAATATAATAAAACCTGTTATAACTATTACAATCTTACTGGATGTTATTGTAAACTTCTGGCTGGGAGGTAAACCCGGCACCTGTCCCAACGAGGATGGAACATTACAACTTGAATAGTCTATCGCCTGTATGAATACTCATACGCAGTTGCAAGTTGCTCTTCTGCACACTTTCGTAGTCACATATATAGAATTCGAAGGGTTTTTTTCTTGTATGAGTGCTCATACGCCCTCGCAAGCTCTTTTTGTGTGCACTTCTGAAGTCACATATATTGCATTTGAAGGGTCTCTCTCTTGTTCGAGTTCTAATATGATTTTGCAAGCGATACTTATTTGCATTTTCAAAGTCACACACATTGCACTTGAATAGTTATTCTCCCGTATGCGTTCTCATATGTCGTTGCAAGCCAGTCTTCTGTGCACTTTTATAGTCACATACATTGCATTTGAACGGCTTTTCTCCTGTATGAGTTCTCATATGCGTTTGCAAGTTACTCTTCTGTGCACTTTCATAGTCACATACATTGCATTTAAATGGCTTTTCTCCTGTATGAGTGCTAATATGCCCTGACAAGCTCTTCTTGTGTGCACTTCTGAAGTCACATCTATTGCATTTGAAGGGCTTTTCTCCTGTATGAGTTCTCATATGCTTCTGCAAGTCACTCTTCTGTGCACTTTCAAAGTCACATACATTGCATTTGAATGGCTTTTCTCCTGTATGACTGCTCATATGCAATCGCAAGCTCTTCTTGTGTGCACTTCTGAAGTCACATCTATTGCATTTGAAGGGTTTTTCTCCTGTATGAGTTCTCATATGCGTTTGCAAGTTACTCTTCTGTGCACTTTCATAGTTACATACATAGCACTTGAACGGTTTTTCGCCTGTATGTGTTCTCATATGTGTTTGTAAGTGATTCTTGGTTGCACTTTTATAGTCACATATATTGCATTTGAATGGTTTCTCTCCTGTATGAGTTCTCATATGCATTCGTAAGCTATTCTTATATGCACTTTTATAGTCACATATATTGCACTTGAAGGGTTTTTCTTCTGTATGAGTTCTCATATGCCCTTGCATGTTATTTGTTTGTGTACTTTCATAGTCACATATATTGCATTTGA
>JABXWE010019639.1:0-30279 GCA_014611495.1 Limonius californicus | reverse complement strand
CATCTTCGGCTCTAAATATATTGTGTACATGGTGTAGAGGCATTTTGGGCGCAGTTTTTCGTAGAATGGTCGAGGCTGCCTTTGAAGCTTTTTTCGAAGCAATTTTCGAAGTAGTGTTCTTATTTGTTTCAGTCTTTTTCTTATCGATACTATTCTCCAATCTCTTATCTTTGCGTTGCTTCTTTATTTCGATTTCCAATTTTTTAAGTCTTTGTTTCTCTTCAAAAATATTTTATTGTTTAAAATATATTAATAGAAACATTAGAAATAATCACGCAAAAAATGTAAAAATGATTAATATTAAACATTTATAAGATTTTATTTTTTAATGTACACTCTTAAAGAAATATATATTTTTACCTTGTGCCAAATCAAAACATAAAAATTATAAAACTATCAAGCCTTTAATGCAAGTTTTTAAATTACCCGCCTTAAGTTACTTGCTTTCAATATGGCCGCCTCACAAAATCTAGCTACTGAAACATCAAAGGCGCCGCCGAGAGTGGCGCTTCTGTATCCGTAGGTATTTATTCTGTGAGTAGATACAGTTGACTAGGAAGTTTTACTTAAGTTTGTTGTCAAATGCTTCTTTTATGTACAAGAATATACAGCTGTACACACGTTTTTTTTTTAAATGGAACAATAATTCGGTGAGCTTGTTGTGCCGTCGAATGATGTTCTCGGAAGCAAAACTGATAAGGTAGGATTATTTTGGAAAGGTCTATTGATTCTTTGATTCTCTTAAGTTGTAGCCTTTCAAAGATCTTGGATATTAGAGGCAGGAGACTTACGGGTCTGTACGATGAGGATTGATTGAGAGGTTTTGCGGGATAAGTAATCATGATAATTTGTGCATATTTCCATTATATGGGAAAATACCATAATCTTAGATTACTCATGTATATCATAGGAAGTAAAACTATAGCTTTCGCATAAATTATCCTACTATCAAGTCATAACCAAGGGGCTGCTCAAAGATCTTGGATATTAGGGGCAGGAGACTTATGGGTCTGTCAGATGAGGACTCATTGTGAGGTTTTGCGGGCTAAGTAATCATGATAATTCGTGCGTATTTCCATTGTATGGAAAAATAGCATAATCTTAGATTACTCATGTATATGATAGGAAGTAAAACTATAGCTTTCGCATGAATTATACTACTATTAAGTCGTAACCAGCGTCTTTGAGAGTATTGGTAAGTTTGATTTCCTACGAGCACAATGAAAGTGTAGAAATCTTTACATTTAACAAGAAATATTATTTTCATTATAAAAATTGAACAAAACGTCTAGCACCTGCTTCAATATATTTCCAAACTCTTCGTCTAACACTCTTAACACCATTTAATGTGGCATGTTATGTATTTTTTCAAACTTTTCAGCAATTTTTCTTCTTAATTATTCTAAATTTTGGATTCTTCTTCTTCTCACACCAAGGAGTTCCGAATATCGAATTCTAGTATCAAAGAACTAATAACTGCAACGTTTCGGGTGGACAATGCGGTCTCGTCTTGGCCTGAAAATAACGCTCTCGTAATTCGTCATCATACAGTTCATTAATAAATGGTTGTACAATTTCTTCTTGATATTTTTCAGCAATAATATTGTTATCTAAAAACAAAAAAAGGTCCATTTGATCGTCTTACACTCACAGCTCCCTACACTCTAACAATTTCAATTCATTCATTAAAACATTCATAAACTACTGGCAGAATTCTAGCCTTTTCTTGACATTTTTAATCTTGCCTTTGCAGTGTTTCTTAAGTAGTTACCTATTTGTAGTAGGCATATTTATTTTAGAATCTGCCTCGAAAAACTCCATTATGAGTTTCACAATGTTGCTTTTGTATGGCAGCGCCAAACGAATTTTCGTGAAAATAGAAATGTCATAAAGAACACAGTGATAGATCGACAAAGATTACAGATGAAGTTGTTGAACTAGCGACTGAAATAATGGATAACGTTAAACACTTCTATTTGCCGTTTATCGCACCAAATTAACCTTTTGGTGGGAACATGACACAAGATGTTATATGTTTGCATTGTTTTATTTTTAAACGCCCTTTATTTTAAAATTAAACTAGTTCGTATTTTATAATGTACAGTATGACGCTTCCGTTTTTATTGTTTTGATTTGTAAATTATCATGAGGCAATAGAAACGTGTCTAATTCCACCAATATTTTTTTTTGTTTATTTTGGCATTAGGAAAGCAAAAGAGAAAGCTTATGGAACTTTTTACCAATACAATACAATCGTGCTTTTAAGCTATGCTATAGCTACTACTTTTAACAGCAGCTAGCTACTTAGTACATTTTGTAGTTAAGCTACACAGCAATTATGTTTCTGCAAAGTAGCTAGGTACTATTCTGTTCCAAATAATTTTTGTTAACTGTCAATAATTAAAATGTACTCTTATTCATAAACAATTACAATGCCACCAACTTAACAAGCCCATAACGGCGACTTAATAATTTTAAATCAAGAATGCTGCAGCAATGTATAGCATACTAAACGCAATGGTTAAACCACACATTTGAAGATGCCAATACATGATATACAGGATTACATTAAAGCTTCTGCTACCTTTGTTATTTACCACTTTTGGGAAGTCTCTAAGTCTACCGGGGCCTATAATTACAATACTTCGCATAAAGTTAGATAGCTTAAGAAAATTGTATATGCAGTTTTTAAAGCACCTTTTGCACTACATTAATTAAATTTATATAGCAAAAAAGTAGTTTCTCGTTTTCTCTACATCTACTGCAATTTTGTAGATTGCCTAGAAAATATGATCTGTTCTAAACACCGGTCTACTGATAAAAATACAGTTAAGTAGCTAGCTGTTAACCCATATACAGTAAAACCTCGATTTAACGGACTAATTGGGGGAAGGGGTGTCCATTAATGCCGTTGGAACGTAATTTACGGTTTGCCAGAAAATTTCCCGCAATTTTTCTATCACTTGCTGCCGTTTTGAATTCTAAGGTTTGCAGAACTATAACTTTCTGGAACGCAGTTCGGATAAAAATTTGGAAATGGAACTCAGTTCTGGTTTAAAATCACCAGGTAACAAAAAAATAATAGCTTATTTTCTCACTGAAATCTGTGCTCCTGATATATCCGTTTGACGATAGTTAGCGGGCGGCGGGAGATAGAAGCACGGTCGTATTGACCGTTGCACACGATACCAACGTACGTCACAAACTTGTTGTGTTTCGTTTTTTTTAACGCTCAACCAATTGCGTATTCGCAAGACTATTTTTCTACTTTCACCGCTGGCCACAATTCAGATATTACAGAAACACTCTGTATACAGCTTTGCTGCACAATGGGTCAAGATAGAACGAGACTGAAATAATGCAAGTCTACTTCATACTACCCAGAACGATATGGCATGTGCATAGAGCGACGTTTAAGATTTTTGAATTTATATTAAGTCTCTATGTTTACAATTAGTTCAGAAATACGAAATTCGTTATATGGGGGTCTATTGAATCGACGTTTTACTGTGTTTCTATTAACTTTATCGAAATATAAGCCAAATAACTGTAAGAAAGTTGAGGTTTTTCGTGTAATTTGAAAAGTTTTATCTAATTACCTATCTTTTAGGTTAGATAAAGTTACCCATGTATCTACTAGAAAAAAACGTTACCCTGTATGCCAGGAAATAACTATTACTTGTAACAAAAATATAGTGGCTTAACAATCTTCCTAAGCAAGCCTTTGATAAAGTCTGGCACGAAGGCCTGCTTTACAAACTTAAAAGTATCGTTCCACTAGCGTATTACCAAATACTCAAATCATATCTCTCCAATAGAAACTTTCTTGTCGCACATGGTGAATCTCAAACATCTTTATACCCCGTCAACGCAGGAGTTCCTCAAGTGAGTGTTCTAGACCCGATCCTGTACACCTTGCAAACACAACAGTAGCTACTTTTGCAGATGACACGGTTCTACTATCATCACACCCTGACCCTAAACACGGTTCTACTATCATCACACCCTGACCCTACTACAGCATCTGAGCATCTTCAAAATCATCTGCTCTAACTGGAAAGTTGGTGAAAAAAGTGGCGCATACACGTCAATGAAACAAAATCAACACATGTAACCTTCACCACTAGACGATGCACCTGTCCACCGGTTCAGTTCAACAATCAGCAGATACCCCAAGCAGAAAGCGTCAAACATCTGGGTATCCATCTGGACAGACGACTAAATTGGAGGAAACACATATGGACGAAAAGGAAGCAACTAGATATCACAATACAAAAAATGTGCTGACTTCTAGGCAGAAAGCCCCAGTTGTTGCTAGCTAATAAAATACTACTGTACAAGACCATACTCAAACCAATCTGGACATATGGCATACAGCTGTGGGGTACTGCCAGCAACTCGAACATCGACATTCTGAGACGTTTCCAGTCCAAAGTTCTTAGATCAATGGTAGATGCACCATGGTATGTTCCAAATGAAGTCATACGACGAGACCTCGACATTCCATTAATCAACGATGAAATTGAGAAATATAGTGATCGCTATCAGAATAGGCTTAGTGGACACCCCAACCCACTTGTGGAGTACCTAATGGAAGCGGACGATGAACAACCGCTGTTAAAAAGATTTAAATTCTCTGAACTACCAACACGTATTGAGTAATGTGATCAGTGACAGTGTAGTGACTACGCTTAAATTAGTTGTAGTTAGACTAGGTTAAGCTACTTGTCAAACCTTAAGATTATAATTATATTGAGGAAATAATCAGTGGATTATTTTCCAGCATGTTGTTTAGATATAATGTCAAAGTACTTACTGAATGTTGCTAAGCAGCGGATTTTAAGGAAATAATAAACTAAAAAAAGAACAATCTTCCGGATATTCTTAATTAATAAAAAATTCAGAAATTCTGGAACCCCCTCTTCTCACTACCATCTTATCAAAACGTATACAAAACTGTAAATTCATTTTAGAAAACAAATGGAATTCAGATGTTAAACTCGCATCGGTTTATTTTCTTCAATTTCTGTGCACTAACATGATATGTTCCAGGATTTAATTATGTTATTTCTTGATAATAATGTATCGAATTCATATAGTTGAAACAATTCGGTAATATACCGCGATTAATAAAAGCATACATCTACGTACATTTCGAAGAATTTAATTTCAAACTGGAAAAATTCGGTTTACAAGCTTTAAATCACTTCATTTCAAACAATTTAACTCGCAAAATTTCAGTTTTACCCAATTACTTTTCGGGACTCGAAATTAATTCAGAAAATTCAAACGAACATTTCCCTTTAATCGTGTGCGGCAGACGTGAAGTATACAAAGTTATGTATATATGTAACATAATCTGCGTAGCTTTAAGTCATGTTGATTATTACATTTTAGTTATAAACGAAGCCGCTGATTTCATAATATTGAAGTTGGTATAATTTGTATATTAAATAACAGCAGTATTCGAAGACGACCTTAACCGTATCTCTGTTAATCAACTAAGTTTTAATTGGAACAATACTTGATGCGTTGTAGACCTTAGTTAGGTATATTGTACCGTATTTTATCACATTTTAGACTACTGACAAGTTCGTAATTCAAGGAGCTCCATGAAACACAACTGATGTTTAATACATGTATCCAATGCATTAACAACATTCGTTGCAGAATTAATAAGAAGTAAAAGTTTCACCTATCATCAATTATTTAAGGTTGTTCTGAGGTTCGTAAAACGTTTATATTAAATAGCAATAGCAAGATTTCAACCATATCTCTGTTAATCAGCCAAGCTGCAATTGGTGCAATACTTGATACTCTACATTGCAACTTTGATCTATCCTAAATGTTTCCAGTTTTCACAGCCTTGCGTACTGTTTAGCAATCCATTTGCTTTTTCCAATCTATGATCCTACAGTTCTAAATTTCGTTATTCCATCTGCCCTGTATTTGCCTCATTGACTGTCCTGTCCATCTCCTGCTGCATCATATCATTAACAACCTTTTTGTCCTACTGCTGAACACGACCTCTTCTCCGTCGTGGTTTTCCTCAGTAATAAAGGAGGTAGTGGATGTTACAAATGATGAATAATGTATTTAGAGAAGGGAAATACCCAGGTGACTGGAGGGAGGTATTGATGTGAGAAGGACACCTATAAAGAAGGAAAAACAGAAACACAACATAGACCCATATGCTCATTAAATGTAATGGGGAAAGCATATGAGCAATGAATAGCCAAGAGACTGAAAAGGGAACTAGAAGAGAGGCTATCCCCGAGGTAACACGGCAAAATAATTGTTGAAGAGGCCAAAAACAAAACAACGAAGAACAACAAGTTATGCATACTAATCATGGCAGAATATAACAAAAACTATGGAGGAATCTCAAATCAGCAAATAAATCAGAAAAACATCTACAAGTTTGTTTGAAAACAGGATTTACTAATAGGCGAAAAGGAAATGCAAATTATAAGCGGGATGCCACAGGGTTCAATACTTGGACCACTGCTGTAGAATTTATACTATAGTGGTATACTTGAGATGAACATGGACGTGTGCTTCGCGGACGAAACAGCAATGGTAGTAACAAGGAAATCTAAAAAAGACATCGCGGTACTGGGAAACATGGCGATTGAATTAATTAAAAATAAGATAGAAAAAAGGTCTTGGTATCTTCGAGGAGAAAACTGAATGCATCATCCTGTATGGGGGTACGAGGATGAAGGAAATTAGCATAATGATCAGGGACTCAGAGATAAAATACAAACAATCGATAAAATACCTAGTGATATTGTCTGACCATAATATGCAAATGAAAGAGCATATAAAATACATAACAAAGACAGCGAAAAAAGCAGTAACATCCCTAACCAAACCAATGCGTAATATAAAAGGCCCAACGAAAGCAAGGAGGAGGATACTGAGCATGGCGGCTCAGTCCATTACATTATATGAGGTACACATTTGGGAAAAAGGCAATATTGCAAACCAAATATTCAACATTATTAAAAAGCAGCAAAGAAGGCTGGCACTGAAAATAATATGTGGATACCGCACAGTCTCGACGGAGGCTTTACAAATTGTAGCCTCGATTACACCTATAGAACTCCTGGCAGAACAAAGAAGACTCACATTCGATAGATACAAACCATATAAAGGAGAGACTAGAGTCAGTGTAATAGACAAGTAACAAGAGCGATGGAGAAAACATACAGACAAGGCTAACTGGACTGAGAAATTAATTAAAGAGCTACCTAGATGGTTGAACAGAAAACATGGTCAGATGGACCACTACTTAACCCAATTCTTGAGTAGGCATGGAAGTTACAAATCATATTTAAAGAGATTTTATCTAACGAACAATAATTAGTGTGAGCAGTGCAACGTAGAAGCTATCTCTCAGAGCACACATGTTATAACTACAAGAGATGGGCAAGAACCAGAAGAGTGTACTGCGTAGAGGTAAGGTAAAGCGTGCGATATGTAGGACAGTGCAAATCAGTGAAACAAATGAAGCAGAGAAATATCACGTAGTTCCGGAATCATCTAGAATGATATTCTTTCTTCACCAAGAGTAAAATAGACACATGATAATTAAATAAAGGTTGCGTTAACGCGGCGCCTCTCTCCCACGAGGATTGATCACTATGGCAGAGTAGATCAACAACCCCCCATATGGGGGAGGCCCATGCCCAACAATGGGATGTTGCGGGCTAATTAAAAAAAAAAAAAAGTGGCAGAAATGCTGGGGTGTTCGTTGGAACAGGATAACGTGATAATTCATATTTAACTATCCCACAAATAGCAATTGTTGCTGATATCGTACAACGAATATATAAAGAAGATACAATTCTCATACTTTCAGTTTTTGGTAGATTTGGTAGGAGATAATCCATCTTCGGTTTTCTACTCTGTGATTTAAATTGCGTTATTCTCATCTCCACTAATATATCCACCATATCTATTTCTACACTAAATTGCGTATATTCTTCTGAATTTCCGGTTTGTAAGTCGCCTGGCCCAACTTTATTTGGGAAAATTGTTGGGTCATATAAACTTTAGTAGTTGTTTAAGTTTCCAAAACTAAGGACGTCATAGACCGTGCTCCGATAAACTGAAACAGTGCCAAGGAAAAGTGCGAGCGTTAGACCTACTACGAGGATGTAAACACGGCGAAAAACTACATACCGGTGTTAGGTGTCGAAGATTATGATATCAACGACCCCGACGCCAGCGGATGCAATAGTAGATAAGCAAGGAAAAACTAAAATTAAACTTCCAAATTAAATTAGTCTGTATAACTCATGGCAACAAGATAAAAATGCAAGAATTGAACTGCAGCAAAATGTTTCCCTATTACAGCAGCAATTAGCAGAAATGCAAGTAGCAATGAACAAGAGAAATGAACAGAAATTAACCCCAAGTGCACAGTTGGAGCAAAAACCGCAACAACAAGCAAAATACTATTACATTGTTGAAGAAGAACTAATCAGAAAAACGGAATGAGTGACAAAGAAAAGAAAAATTCCAAAAAAGGTAAAATGACTACATCGCCGGAAACGTGACCATAACAACAGAACGAAGCGAAACAGCCACAAAAATAAAAGGCAGCAAAAATACCGAAACCGCCACTAATTGTTCGGTGCCAAATTAAAGACTTATATGCATTACAACGCGAACTAAAATCAGAAAAGTTTACGTTTAAAGCAGTTATGACAAATAATGAGCAGGTAAAAATAAACTTAGAGACGACTAACAAACTTACTAAATCATTAATTTCAATTTTCACAGTATATTGGGTCATAATATATACATGTCATCGTAAAATTAAGACTACCTATATACATTACAACTCAATGGCTGTTTAGGAGTTGTCCTCCTCTTCAGCCGGTCCTATATGAGACATATGGTAAAAAGAAAGAAACAAAAATCTAAATAGTTACAGTCAAAAAGTTGGTGTTAAAAAGTAGTAAATATATTATATCTAGGCGGATTTATGGTGCTAGCGGACTGCTAGTGGGGAATACTAAATGAAAAAAAAGCACTTCTGGCGTTCATACGATAATAAACAAACAAGAAACATAAAAGTTATGGCAAGGATACAAAATAATAGAAGTCGTTAATATTGTGCAAAGAAAAGAGAAAAAACCTCTTCTGCTATTTGTGCTAAACTTCAGAAATGACGAAGGCATTACAAATATATACGAGATGAAAAGGATACTAGGCATGACGATTGAAATAGAACCTCTAGGAAAATCAGAACTAGGTCTCCCAATGTAAGAAATGCCAAACTTATGGACACACCCAAAGATTCTGCAACGGAGAATTACGATGCGTGAAATGTGTTGGAAAATACGACACAGAATAATGCAAAATGAATGAAAACAAGAAACCAAAGTGTGCGAATTGTGGCGAAGCCCACCCAGCCAAGTAGAGAGGATGCGAAGTAGCCAAACAAAAGGATCCAAAACATGAAAAACGAAGTAACTAAAACAACACAAAAGAAAGGAATAATGTGTAGATGGGACACAAAAGCATTTCCAGCGCTACCAACTACTAAAAAAAAGGAGGTTTCGACAAACCAGCTACAAAGCCTAATATCAATATCTGAAAAACAGGAAAAAAATTCGAGCAGCTAGAAAAAAATGATAAAATCAATTTCTAAGAGATTAATAAAACTTTGAGGAAATAGTACTTAAGCTACAGCTTCAAAGAAAAATAATGGACACAGAAGACATTAAGGTAGCTGTCCGGAATGCCAACGGTAAACGGTTGTCAATCTTGGGGCTGCGCTAGCAAACCCAAAATTGACCAAAAGTTAAATTTTCAGGAAAAAGTACAGAGGAAGGTTTGTCGCATATGGTACGTTAGAAACAGTGTTATCCACAGGGATCTAGGGATAAAAACCGTGACAGAAGAAATGAAAACCTTGCCTAGAACCACATATAGAGCTAGTAAGAAGGCTCAAAAAGACACAACCATTAGAGCTAGCGTAAAGAGACGTGAAAGTGTCAGTGAAATGAGCAGAACAATAGTGAAGTGGTAATACATGGAAAAAGTGTTGCTGAATAGAACTGAGAGGACATCAATGGGCGAATTATTAACATTACCATTTAGTTAATGTAAGCTAGATAACAATTGCTGGTTAGTCTTCTAGACTAGTTATAATGAAACTTTATAACGAAACAAAAAATATATATATATATTGCTATGTAATTAAAGTCATGATAAAAAATACTTACGCCAACTAGCTCAAACATAAAACTGTTATCTCTGGGAATTAAAGAAGTATCTCTAGTCTCTACTCGTGGCTTCGTCTCGCTCAAAAAGTTGAAAACGTTAAACAAATAACTCGTGCAAATTCTTTCAACCCTCACTTTGCTTTAATGTCGCCGTAACTAGTTTATCTTTTATCAGCACCAATCTTTACACTGTAGTTAGGCGCGCTAAAATGCCCCTGGACAGGTACCCATTGATGACGCTGTATTCTCTTTTAAAATATTACATTTTTTATGACATTCCAAAAAAACCAAAACAAAAGTAATCTCTAATTTAAAATTCAGTAATCGTTGACCGGTGGGGAAGAGGTTATTTTGACAAGGAAAACACATCTTGCCCCGACGGCGATTTAAAGATGAATAATTCAATTATTTCATTGAATTTAGAAGCTTACTTTTACTTGGCAACCAATGAAATTACAAAGTATATGACGGATGGGAAAACTGTCAAGCTGTCAAATCCCATTTTTACTTTCCCATACCTTATAGGTATAGGGTAAGTATTGAAATCATGAAAATTTTCGAAATCGAGATTTTAACGGATATATCCGTTTTGGGTCTCTAGGAACCCAAAAAAGTGGTTTTTAAAAAATGTCTGTCTGTGGGTGGGTACGTACGTATGTACGTACGTATGTACGTACGTATGTATGTGACGCTCCTACAGCCGAAAGTATTGCTCCGATTTTGATGCGCTTTGGAATGCGGGGGTGTATCGAAAATTCACCGAAAAAATAAGCTTTTCAAAAAAATCCGAAACCGGAAGCGGAAGTTACGCATGTTTTTTTGGTATCACTTTTTTCGTGATTACAATTTTGAAACTTTTATCGCGGATAACGATAGAGGGTCATAAGACAAATCTGTTAGTTTTTTGCCGAACTAGCTAGCTTTAAACTGAAGGGCGCTATGATTTTTTGAAGATTTTGAGTTTAACGCCCAATTACTCGAAAACGGATGAATCGATTCAAATGATTTTTATTTTCTGAATAGTATATGAAGGGTAAAATGAGGTGATATAAAAAGTTTTTTGAAAAATTATAAGGGGCCTAAATTACGAATTTTCAAAAATTTGGAAATTTTCAAAAAATTATTTCTCAAAAACTGCTCCAAGGAATTTTTTTAAACTTCATATGTCGGCAGACCTCGCAAGGGGCTATCGATATGTTTTTTGAAGAACTCCGTAATTTTCCTGTGGCGCCCTCTACGAAGCTTGGAAGTTTGAAACTTCAAACTCCTTTAATTAATAAACGAAAAAAGATAGGAAGCTGGGGTTTTCACTGAATCGCTCAGTACGTAATGGAGCATATGAATATGCAAAGAAATATTACACTCGTGGATATATGTAAGCGCACCGGCCCCCTCCCCCCTCTTTTTTAGAAAAATTTTTTTTTATTCTAACGGTTGTTATTTGTTTGCGCCAAAGAATCTTTTCCGCGAAAATAAAAAAATCGATTTTTTTATGCCCTACAAAATATAATTTCCAGGGACTTAGAAAATTTTACCTCGGTAGCAATAGCGATCGGTACTAGTTAGACCGCGCGGACGTATATAGTCAGAGAATGAAATATGCCTGGTTGCATATTAAAAGGAAATTAAGGGGCACCGCAGATATTTGGCGGGACTTCTTACAAACCTTGTAAGTCTGTTCGTTACGAGGCAAGGTTTTAGGATAGCACTTGAACAACCGTTTTGAGGAAAATAACTCTACTGTTGAATAAAGATGATATGAACAGTTTCCAGCATGGGAAAGTCCAGGGAGGCAGTCGCGTCCACTTATTTTATATTGTTAATTTACACAACAAATCATAATGAAACTTTTAGATGACACTTTTGCCCAATTAACATTTAAGCCCCCCCCCCTCATTATAATATCACAGCAATATATATTATATATATAAACTTTAACTATTATGGAGTTTTATTTTTCCGATATGAGCTAGCGTTATTCTGATTAATATCCAATTATGTCAATTTTACCAAAACGTTTCTTGCATACCTTATAGTGTCTGTAAGCACCTCCATTGTGTTTCTTGTAGTATTTTTCCTTACCTTGAAGATATTGAACTCCTTGAGACATTCACAATAATTTATCGCCAGCTAATAAATGATACATATT
This sequence comes from Limonius californicus, assembly GCA_014611495.1. Lineage (NCBI taxonomy): Eukaryota > Metazoa > Arthropoda > Insecta > Coleoptera > Elateridae > Limonius > Limonius californicus. Next base: position 17,889 of record JABXWE010019639.1, on the reverse strand, counting down.
TTACGTCACTTGTTTGCACTATTTTCTGTTCATCCGAGCCTCACCTTTGTTTTTGGTTTTCTACTTCCTCATTCTCGCCTCTTTTTGGCCGTCCTTTCTTTATTCTCGCTCCACAAGAGTTGTCTCTTTTCAATTTCTGCATCCATTATTTCGCGTATTCCTGTATTTCTGACTGTATTTTGTTAAAATTATAATTAACGCAAATTATCAGTACAGGTAATCTTTTAAGACTTTAATAACGAAAAATCAGTGGATTATGATGTATTTGTATATCTGCTTACAATAAGTCACATTTTTAGATTACCTCGTTAAAGCCATATAAATAAAAAAAATTATGGTCCTAAATGTAATAATTCTTAAGTGTCAGCGAAGTTTAGCTTTGGCAAGAGACCAAATCCGAATCTACAAAGGCATTGCCGCATGCAAAAACCGTGCAGTAGAAAAATTTAAATTACATTTCTATAATGAGTTATGATATATTTTAGAATCATATTTGGTGAATTCCCTATACGGCTCCTTCGGCACATATGAATTAGATTATGTGATTTACAGAATATTTCGTTTTGATATGTAGCTAGATACCTTTGTAATTGCTCCATAATTCTGGGAATTAAAGTTATTAACGGCTGGCCGAAAAGGACTGTAGTTTACTGGAATTACTACTCAAACCTATGTACATGATACATTTCCTGATTTAATCAACGTTTATATGAAACAAGACTCGCCCCCGATAAACATATTTGCCTTAATCAGATAGAAGCGTGTAGAGATAAAATCGGCACTCCGCTTGATCACAAGCCACAGTATTCGAATCCCAGTTTCATTTCATCAGAATGCGTGTCGTATGCAGCATTAGAATTTATATGTGCTGTGCACGAATCCAGAAACCAATATCAGATTCTAGTCAAACGCACAAGACCCACGTGTGCTTTACACGCGCATTTGAACGTACAGGTTTCATGACAAGCCATACAAACAATCACGTACAAAAAGTTCACACACAAAATAGGCAAATGAAAACGGCAGCTTCTGAAAATTATATTTCACATTAATTTCCTACGTCCTCGTAAAAAATTTAATAAATATCCCGAGAAAAATCTTGCGACACAGCCCCGGTGTTTCTGTTGGAAAAACAGCAACAGACAACTGATTACATTCAGTAAGTTATTTTCAGTTATATCCTTAGTAATCCGATAAAACTTTAGTCTGCAGCAAAACAATAAAATTCCACAGCCGACAAGACTCCTGACTATGGTTCTGCGCCTGAAAAGGATCCATTAAAAGAAACGTTTCAGTCGGCATACTCCCACTGTTTCAGATCACGATTCGATAACACGTCGATTTTGTTTCACGAGTTTTACGAGAATTTTGTGCTGATTTCGCTTCTTATGATTGCATATGACAGCACGCTTTTACGTCACAACCTTCCGCATATTTCCAGTAATTGCTCCTGTTCGTCTTATACAGAAAGATCAACAACATTTTCGATTACGGTTAACTGTGGAAAACAAAATGCATGTATTGATCAAGTCAAAATTGCCATAACAATAATTACGAGGGTGATTCAAATTTGACTTGCATTTTATTTTTTTCTGGTCGATACAAACTATAAATTAATATTATATGTACATCATTCTTCTAAGTAACAACCCCCCTTTAAAAATACACTTGTCCCATGTTACGGGTCAAACGAGCTTTTTCGTCAACCCGCAACAGGCTAGGTGGAAAAAGGCCTGCAGGTTAGCTCAGAGGAGTAGGGCGATTCACAGAAATCGCTTACGGGAGGAAATCTTCCTGGCTGTGTACAGAGTAGGTCAAAATTATTGGGCGCCACCTTCCAAATACAGCTGATTGCAGGTCCTCGTGGAAAGCCGAGAAGCCAGCAGCTTACGGGAATCGAACTCACCTTTATTGTAACTCCCTCCTGTTTATAAAGCTTGCAAAATTCATGCACTCACAAATACAAAATACACAATAATAAAAGAGGCAGTGAATTTTAAAGCACATATAATTAAATTATTGGAAATGACGATACAAAAATGACGGCAAATGACGTTTTAATAGTTCTATATTACAAACGATCGATTTGAACGTTCAAGAAACAAACCCGCCGCTGCTGGCGCACGATATTTACATTCTTCAAACAACTACGTGGCCAGAGGCGTCGGAGTTTACAAGCATAACACAATATAAAAGAAATTACTCTTTACAATTAGCAGTGCAAACAAAGACAATCGGCGACTGAAGGTCGCTTTTGGTTGCACAAACAAAGTTCAATTACGTTGAATTTTGCACGTTAGCGCGTAAAAGGTTTCTTTTCACCACACAAAAAAAACTAGTTCTTTACCGTAGCTTCCGATGAATGGGATAGAAAGATAGGCACAATTTCGTTCACAAGATGCGGGAAAATCCGCAGGCACGCCCCTGATGACTGGATGGAATGGAGTCAAAATCAAGGGCCAAAACTTCGATGCGTTCGTCGCACCGACGGTGCTACCAGAGGGACAGGAACTGGGCTCAATATTAATCCGCCAAAGGCGATCGGCAATTTTACAATAAACTGCCTTTCCAGGAATAAAATCCAGTGTGTTTCTAAATCCGACACTTGTCGATTTCTGTTTTCACCCCACGGTAAAACAGCGAAACGAAAATCACACATGATGGACACCCATCGAAAACCCAAGCCGCCTCTGCAGCACTCAACTTATTGACGGGCCCCCCGTAGATGAAATTTGGGAAGTCCGGAGTCAACAAAGATGGAGGACTGACTGAAGAACTAACGCCACGTGAACATGTGTTGGTCGAAAACATTACGCCACCTTGAGAAATATGATGATATTGTTCTGGAAAGATCTGAAACGTAAATTCGCAGAAAGCGAAAGCGTCCAGGGTCAAGTGCAGACAAAACATAAACTGGAAAATTCGGCTTACAAACGGAAACTTCAAAGCTTTGGGGAATTGGTCTCCATAACTTAATCTTAAAAAAAATAACGAAAACTGTAATCGACATAAGAAGATGGCAATTAAAATAGAATTTTAATTCCTATGAAGCGGCAATTAAAGACCCATCACTCCGGTAGCTTCCGTATTCCCGTCTTTTGGTTGACGACGTAGCCAATTTTGCACCGCATCCTTCACTTCCTCGTTAGAGGCAAATTGCTTGCCTCCCAAGAACTTTTTGAGTGGCTCAAAGAGATAATAGTCACTTGGGGCCAAGTCCAGGCGATATGGGGGGGGGGGCAGTACTTCCCAGCCCAATTTATCCAATGTATTGTTCGTTAGATGGGCTGTTATGCGAGCGTTATCGTGCAGTAGAATAACGCCCTTGCTTAAGAGACCGCGTCTTTTTGTTCGTATGGTCAGCTTGACCTTTCCAAGAAGCTCACTGTAATAAGCTGAATTAATAGTTTTTCTTTCTTTGATAAAACAACGTAAATTGGTCCAATAACGTCCCAGAATACAATCGCCGTAACTTTGCCAGCCGATGATTGTGTTTTGAATTTTTTGGGCGGAGGTCAGCTTGAGTGACGCCATTCCATGCTAAAGTTCTTTGCTTTTTAAAACTTGGTTTGTTCGTTTGTTGGAGTTATTCTATGGAACATACCATAAAATAGTGAGCAAGATCTTAAATTGTATTTACACAACAAGCAGGATTTTCAGGAAATGCATTGTGCTCTCATAAATTGTGATGCTGCTAGTGGCAGATTATGTTATCTTTGCTCTCTCAGTAAAATTGTCTAAAGATGGTGATGTTCTACTAATAGATATTCCTTTATCGTCTGCTCTTGTGCTATGGCTCTCTCGTCTGTCTTGTTTTCGCAGCTCAATGAAACATAACCACATCTTTCTTAGATCCCACGAAGTATTGGATGTATTCCTTACTGTCGCCAAACGATTTGACACAGTTTCGCATAATGCACTGTCTAATACAATTGGCAGATTTAGAATCCGTGTACTACTTTAAATTTAATTAAGAATTACAGTAGAATTTCGATTATCCGGCAGGGTCGGACCGGAAGAGGGAGAGGGGTTGACAAATATGTGAAATAGACGTATAATAGAAAATTCAATTCAATTACAATATATAACTTATATGAATGTATATATTTAATATTGTATAATTGCATACTACTCAGAATGTATGTAATATACATATATGTATGGAAGATATGGTAACATTATATTTTAAGGTACTCAGTAATTTTCTTTTGCTTAATTGTATCACTACATTTTTGTCTTGGTAGATTGCGAATTTTGCGTGGCCTGAGCTAGACGTAAAATAGAACGTGACCAGTAGTAGAATGCCGGATAATCGAGGTTCTACTGTATCTATAAGTATAAAAGCAAACCATTTAATATGGAGTGTCACGTGGTAGAACAGAAGGCCCACTATTATGTTTGATATATATTTGTTAGAATTGCGACAGGAATATTAATTAGGGATCATGTAACAATTACGTGATAGTCAGTAAAGCAAAATTAGATGATAATGTGTTAATAATGAATTAGAATCAAAATATGTTATTACATTTTTGCTACTACGTATTATAGTAAATCTTTTGAAGGGTATAATTTTCCGCACTGCCAATACCTATTTCAGTTTTTACCAATAAAGTCTGTTCAGGTAAAATCTTGAAAATTTCACTTTATCACGGCAATTTGTATATATTCATATGCGTACTGTATACAAGACCATCCATGGCAAACGCAGTACGTATATAGTGCTAGGAATGTGTTGATAGTATCTAACAACTGTTGAAAGTAATGTTCTAATAATTATGAATTATTAAATAACTTTTTAAAGCTGTAAGAAGTAATAATTTTTGAAGTATCAGCATGTTCACATTAACTACATTCTTTCTTTTTTACTCATTCTTTTATCCCCGGGCTTAAGAATAAGATTGTACCGCACTCGGCAAATAACTTCAGAGGTAGTTCTCGTGACCTGCCGGATTTATGAACCCTTAAAGCGCGCGTGTTCGGTTTGTAGACTGTTGTTCGATTCTAAACTATACTTGGAATCATTAACTTTTAAACAAAACAGTTATGACAATTCACAAATATTACGGTGCTGTATGTGTTTATTTTTTATATAATAGCAATATTGAATGGCTATGTTGTTATAAAAAACCAAAATACGTGAATATACAAATAAATAAGCCTGTAAAACATAAGAAATAAATGCAAATTCCAATAGACAGTAAAGTTTTTTTTTTCACTTTTTTACTCGATAAAAAATTTTATAGATTAATGATACACAAAACCAATTCGCAACATAGAAGGCTACCTACCCATTGATTCAATAACTGGACAATAAACTTGTTATAAGTGAGGCAAAGTAAAATACGGCTGTCGTAGGTACAATGCTCACCACACCATATCATCAGTTGCGAAACAATAGTTTAAAAATACTCTATATTTTTGATCATGTGATATATTAGCGACACACTTTTGCAATTTTTTTACTTATACGACCAGAATAATACTGTAGATTTACTTGAATGCACATCCTACTTGAAACATTAAACGCAATACTAAATATACATGTTTAGATTCGGAAATCTGGTAAAAATTGCTGAACGGAACAACTGCTTTGATCTAAGATTCAAAAGGTATTTGCTTAGGAATGTTGCCAATATTGTATGAAACGAATCTCTCAACTAGTGACTGTGGAAGGAACTGTGTGGTCAATCTTTTCTTCAAATATTGATGACGTTAGTTCAGTATGTTATCTCATTATATAGGTAAATTGAAATTTTATCAACAAGGTGCTTCAAAACTTCAATATTAACAACAACTGTTTGATGGCAATTAAACACGGTTAAATAAATAAAATAGCTTTATTATTAAAACTTAAATAATTTCATTATCGCTAGCTCCAAAAGCTTTAGAGCAATTCAACAGCGTAAGAGCCCTACGTATGTTTTCATCTCGTGCTATTAAGACATCATCCGCAAAACTAAGGCGAGTAGTTATGCAGTTATAACCTAGCCTAAAGCCTTAGCGATTAATAACTTCCCTAACCTGAATATTAATAACCATTTTCAGCTCCTTGTATAACAGTGAGAGCATTGCTCTTAAACGTGAAAAGTCTTTTATTTTAGCTATTGCGTATACATAGACCTCTAAAAGAACATTTCTCTTTAAAATAATTTAAATATTGAGTAATATTGGCCGCAGAAGTGCACATCATTAATTTTTCCGTTTTAACAACGAAACAAATTTTAGAACTAATTAATCAAAGAGAAATTACGTTTTCTTGGTATCTATGGTAAAGCACAAGTGGCTGGTATTCACGTGCTGTGGTTCGATTAGCCGCTCCCTTCCTGTCCGTAGTCCGATTCACAACAATCCGATTCACCACAGTCGGATTCGGCACAGTTCAATTCACCACAGACCTATTTTGCACAATCCGATTCACTACACTTTGATTCGCTACAGTCCGATTCGGTATAATCCGGTTCACCACAGACCGATTCGGCACATTTCAATTTTCCACCATCCAATTCATCACAAACCGATTTGCCACAGAGTGGTTGGGTTCAATCAGATTCTTCACAGTCCGATTCGACACAGTCCGATTCGGCACAATCCGATTCATCACACTTAAATTCGCTACGGTCCGTTAATCACAGTCCTATTCGGCATAGTCCGATTTCTCGTAATCCGATTCACCACAGTTTGATTCCTAACAGTCCAATTCGTGACATTCGTATTCCTACAATACATTTGTCTCACGATTAATAAAATGAAATAAATCAAGCACGGTGCTAACAAAGATATTTATTTTAAAGCGTATCTGTTACTACTTCAGTCGATATATCAACTAAATATAAATCAAAGAAACAATTTGTAGAATATTTGGTTATTTATTGCAAAACCTACTGGCTTTTATTTTATTGTATGGAGTTAAATAACTACCTAGTTTTGTAAATTTCCTAAGATGCATTTCTTTCTTTAAAACCGATCTTAGTACGCTGAACTTAATATATCACAGATTTCGAAATCATACAGTTGTTGCATATTTTGGAAATACATTTAGTACTGTTAACTGAGAGGCAGTAAATTATATATAGTAAAATAACCATACATTTAAACAAATTTACCATTCTTCGCAGTCCCATTCACTACAAACCGATTCGCGACAATCCGAAACACCACAGTCCGATTCACTATAGTTTGATACGTCACAGTCAAATTCGCTACCATCTGATTCATCTAAGTTCGCTTCACGACAGTCCGATTCGTCACTACCTCCGATTCGGCACAGTCCGATTCACCTCAGTCCGATTTACCACATTCCGATTCACCACAGTCCGAATCACCACAGTCCGGTTCACCACAGTTTGATTAGCTATAGTGCGATGCGCCACAGTCCGTTTCACCGCAGTTTGATTCGCTGCAGTCCGATACGTTACAATGCGATTCACGACAGTCCGATTCGCCACCGTCTCCGATTCAGCACAGTCCGATTCGCCACATTCCGATTCGCTACAGTCCGATTGACTACAATCCGATTCACCACAGTTTGATTCGGTACAGTCCAATGCGCCATAGTCTGATTCGCCACAGTCTCCGATTCAGCACAGTGCGATTCGCCACATTCCGATTCGCTACAGTCCGATTGACTACAATCCGATTCACCACAGAATGATTCGGTACAGTCCAATGCGCCACAGTCTGATTCGCCACAGTCTGATTCGCCACAGTCTGATTCGCCACAGTCTCCGATTCAGCACAGTGCGATTCGCCACATTCCGATTCGCTACAGTCCGATTGACTACAATCCTATTCACCACAGTTTGATTCGGTATAGTCCGATGCGCCATAGTCTGATTCGCCACAGTCTGATTCGCCACAATCCGAATCGCAGCAGTTTAATTCGCTGCAGTCCGATACGTTACAATGCGATTCACGACAGTCCGATTCGCCAGTCTCCGATTCGGAACAGTCCGATTCGCCAAGGTCCGATTCGCTATAATCCGATGCGCTACAGTACAATTCCCACAATTTATACAATGCAATAAATCAAGCACATTACCAGCAAAGTTATTTCTTTTAAAACTTATCTGCTACTACTTCAATAATATATCAATTAAATATGAATTTATGAAGATTTTGGAAATACCTTTAATTGTGTTAACGGGAAGATATGTACTAAGAAAATTGTATGTTGAAAAAACTTACCATTATATTACAATACTTCATGGCAAATTGGTCCCTGTGGAAAGTCGGCCGCGGCAATTTGTGCCGTTCCGGGGTATCTACCCATATGTAATGATTGTTAATTTTGATCATTGTTTGTTATGCGGTTCAGAAAACGGCGGTTTTAAATAGTTTTGTGTTATTTTGTATACAGGGTGTTAGAAAATTACACACAAAAATAGTTTTTACTGATGAGTGTTCAAGAACGGTTTATTACGCCGTTACAGTTCTCTGGAGTTACACATATCAGGCACATTTTTTTGGCAACAACAGTTGCATTAACGTATCGTTATTTTCTACATATTTTTAAAACAAGTATAGATCTGTAGAAAATTGTCGAAGATATCAACCAAAGAGACTTCGGAGGACTATACCTCTGTAACGAATTGTTTTCGGACCCACGGTCATAGGAACCCGTTTTTCTTAAAATGAAACCCTGTATAAATAAACGGTAGAAGATTTCTTTCGCTTGTTAATAGTTGTAAACGTAATCGACACGATTGGTCTTTCAGGACCGGACAAACAAATATATAATGTATGTAGATATATTTTTTGATTTCCGACATCTATGTTAGTCGAGAATGTGGTATCATTAAACTTTTTAAAACAACTTTATTTATAACAATCTCTAAATGTATACAAATAAACAGTGCTTTTGAGCTCTTCTATAGTTAAAGCAACAATTATGTTTGAAATTTATGAACGAAAAGTGAATTGTACAGGGGATTAAAGTAATTTATAGTTATTATAATGGCCTGATAAATATGTTTTCGGTGAGCAGCATTGGGAGAGCGTCCGTGCATTAGCATAACATTAACTTGTTTGTAATTTAGAATTCAAATGGACGATAATAATAATGGTAGATTGGGTAACATTAAACATTTTAAATATTTTCAATATTCGAAGTAGAAACGTCTGTTAAGGAAGAAATTGGGCCTATTTGGACACTAATGAACCTCACATAGGTATGTCTAGAAATATTAATTCAGTACGGTGCGCCACTGAAAGTCTAATAATTTTAGTCGTCCTTATTTTTTATACAGGATGGCCCACAAAAAATGAAACAAGCGTGTTGTGCGATACTAAATCTCAATTCTTCGGAAAAACACATTAAATTAATTTTCCGGAGGAATATGTAATACAGTTGTTTCCGTTCACCTACCTATCTTGGTGACTTTTACCCTAAAAATAGCATTTAAATAGCAAGGGGTATCAAAAACATATCATTTGAAAGCTCGATGAATTATCTTTACAGTAATGTTTTTATTTTTGGATTCTGAGCATTAGTTCCCACGGAAATGCAGTCTTTCAGGGTAGTAAATGATCGAAATGGGCACCACCAGTACGATACAGTAATAAAGGTCCTGTTTAAAATGTCGTCGCACATTCCAAAGCATTTGTGGAGTGATTAGATGGCATTCGTAAGAATGGTGATAATTACCACGAAGATCATTTGATATTCCAACAGGGCACAGCTCCTCCGCAGTATCCACTGTAGTTCGACAGTATTTAGATCGAAGATTTCCAGGTCAATGGATTGGAAGAAAAGGCGCCCGCAAGGTCGCCAGATATGTTTCCGCTAGATTTCTTTTTGTGGGGTCATTTTAAAGAGTAGAATTTATGCAACCAGCGCAATTCTTTACGAGATTTACGACAACGTATTATCAACGAATGTCGTTTAAGCACTCCACAAATGCTTCAGAATGTGCGACGACATTTTGAACAGAACTTTTATTACTCTATGGACGCTGGTGATGCTTATTTCAAATATTTAGTACCTAATTTAGAACTGCATTTCCAAGCTTTCAAATAGTAGGTCTTTTGATACACCTAGCCATTTAAATTTTTAGGGCGAAAGTTACCCCAATAATGGGGTTGAAGATAAGTGAACACAAATAGCTATATTACATATCCCCCTGGTAAATTAATTTGATGTGTTCGGGCGTTTTTCAAAGAATTGAGGTTTAATGTCACAAAACACGCCTGTTTCGTTTTCAGTGGGCCACCCTGTATTAGGAATATATACGGGACATCCAGAAGTAATTTCTTGCTGTTTCATTTATTTAAATAAAAAATATGTAAACGAAGTAACTGCGGAAATTTTTAATTCACATTTAACTCTATTCTGAATGACCTACGATCATAATACAAAATATTTATTATGAAACAGTTATTAGCAGTGATAATGCTAATAACGAGTCTGCCTCCACATTTCATCCTTCCGGTGCCACGTACTACGCACGTGCTTTCGCCCTTTTATCGCAGAGCTGCGAATGGTTTGTTGCCCATTTTCCCAGTATCACGAGGTCGTATACGGCCATTCTCTATATTTCTGCTATAACCGCAATTGAAATCTATGACTTTTAGTTGGCAATTTTGAACAAATGTTGTCGAAATCCCCGATTTTAATTGTTATAGGACTTGATAGTTTTCAAGCTATAAAAGGTTTTTCCTAGACGTACACAAAATATGAAATGGAAATCCATGTAACTTTTTCTGGCAGTTTTATTGCTTACTCGACTTTACGAAATGTCCATGAGCAAAATTGAGAATATAAAAGACGTCAGATGTTTTCCACTTTAGGCTTTGGCTTTTCTTCGGTGCTGTTTTCTAGCAGACAGCACGTTTAAGTACATGATAACATGGGAAACTTATAAAATTTTGAAAGGAATATCTCAAAATGAATTTTACATTCTTTACTCTGAGAACACTAGAACGTTTTAGTTATACGGGACAAGGGTATCGGTTTTTTGCCGCCAATATATTTTTTTTCATTCATGCATACGTGCGGTCGTCCCTTATATACTAACCATTCATACAACATACACGCTAAACTTAACTAAATGAAATACGTTGCCTCAGCTAGGGTTCGAACACGCAGCCGATGTGACCTCGAGTGACAGCGCGTAACCGCACTGCTCCACCGAGGTCCCTTAATATAGACGTTGAAGTAGTATTTTTGCCTTTATTGCAGTTGTAAAATATAAACTTGTCATTAGGTGTTTTAATTTACAATTGTTGTCGCCATAGAAACGTTGTTACATTTAGGCATTCTAACACTTTAGGTGATTGACCAGTGCCGTATCTAGAAGAAGGGATGTATGATTATGTGGACCAAGATCAAAAACATCTAAGTTTGCCACTTCACCTGTAAATACAGCTACAGGTCTCTTAAAATGCATTTGTCACAACCTAAAATTTTAAAAGATTATTCTTCGCACCCTATTACGGAAAAATAACACCATTCACATAGACATTTCAATTTTGCAAATATATTACCAATAAAAAAATACAATATAAAAAATTCAGGGTATAACAATGAAAACATAGAAAGGCTCAGCTAGTTTTTACCAATATTTCACGAAATTTTTCATTCTTGCGGAGACCTGAATATTACTTACGGTACCATATTCAACTAAGGACTTGTAGAATTGGAGCTAAAATACATATATAAGTATTACTGATGAAGAAGCCACTGATAAACAACCCGACGGGGGAGCAGCGTGGCGGACAAACGCGAGTACTGGTCAAACAGTATTAAAAGATAAGAAAAGATCCGCGCGGTTCGAAAACCTACGCTAACACGCTGCTACTCTGGTGCCTCGGAGAATATCTAAAAGCGTCGGTACTTCTGGGTTAGTGCGCCACGACACTAACTACTTTAAACAGGGTTAACATAGCAGCCGGGTGCTACACAGTCTTCGGGTATACAAATCAAACGTTACAGCACTCTATATTTTAATAATTTAAATCACCAAAGTTTCATAAATCCTTTCATAGGAAGATTCTGAAACCTAAAAACATTTTTCAAAGCCCGTGCAAAGAATTTTTCATCGAAATCAGCACATTGGTCCTAATTTTCGCCGCAATTTTACTTTGATGCGTTGACATTCTGAAAAGTTTAAACCTATCTTTACTCGAAAGCAGTTTCAACATAACCTTTAAATGATTTAGTAGCTCCTAACATTATGATGTAAAATGAACTAAATATTGGTATCAATGAAAGTGGCAGGAGTTTGGATTACAGTCCATATTACCTTGTTTGTCGATCGCATACTCGGTAAATGGAATAATTTCCGCGACAGATATCAACAGGAAAACTATCCAGAGGAAAGAATATCCATATAAAAAAACATAAATTATACACTATCTCTCAAATATCTGGACTAAAGGCTTTGTTGTTGTATAGATATATTACAAACAAGATAGAGTGTGTAAACATTTTTATACTTTTTTTGATAAAATTGTGGAAACTTGCGGACGGCCAACATATTTGAACAATTGGCAGAAGTATAGCCTGGACTTTTAATTATTAAGTAAATAATTACTGCATCTGGTGAAAGTGAGTATTTGAATTACTTGACAGATCTGGATGGATTCTATATCTACTCCTTGCGAGACGTTTAATAAATCCTGAAGCACGTACTGCCTGAACGGGTCTAGCTTTCACTACATTGGAAAATAAATAATAAATTGTGTAGAACAACGAATACAAAAAAGTATACGTATATGTATATATATATATATATATATATATATGCTGTGGCTGGTTTCCAGGAATTCTTCCGTGTAGCAACTTCTTGGTCTTGGGACAGACCGGGCTGGTTGTGTTGACGACGTTTCGGCAAAGTCGCATTTGCCATCTTCAGGTCTTGTCGGATAACTGAAGATGGCAAATGTGACTTTGCCGAAACGTCGTCAAGACAACCAGCCCGGTCCGTCCCAGGACCAAGAAGTTGCTACGCGAAAGAATTCTTGGAAACCAACCACAGCATACAACACCCGCGGAATCCTCAAAACCAGCACATATATATATATATATATATATATACATATATATATTGCTATGGTTATTCCTTAAATAATTATAATTATCGCCCCACGTTAGTAGCGACAAAAAGTTGCTATGTAATAAAAGTCATGGTATAAAACAAACAACTTACGCCAACTAGCTCAAACATAAAACTGTTATCTCAGGGAATTAAAAAAGTGTCTCTAGTCTCTACTCGTGGCTTCGTCTCGTTTAAAAGTTGAAAACGTTAAAAGAACTTGTGCAAATTCTTTCAACCCTCACTTTGCTTTAATGTCACCGTAACTAGTTTATCTTTTATCAGCACCAACCTTTACACTGTAGTTAGGCAATCTAAAATGTCCCTGGACAGCTGCTCATCTGGTACACAGACTGCATTCACCTCCATCTGGTTCGTACAGCTCTCCATGAACTGCCTCTTCCCGTCACGTCGTTCTTTACCATTTTTTATTTGCGATGATTAAAACCACACTTCGTTTGATGATGCTGTATTATCTTTTATAATATTACATTTTTAATGACATTAAAAAAAAACAAAAGTAATTTTTAATTTATAATTTTGTAATAGTTGACTGGCGGGGAAGATGTTATATTGGGCCGAAAAATAAGTCTTACCCCGACGGCGATTCAAAGGTGAAGGAATAATTCAATTATTTAATCGAATTTTAAACCTTACTTTTACTTGACAACCAATGAAATTACAAAGATTATGACAGATGGAAGAACTGTCAAGCTGTCAAATCCCATTTTTTTAAATATTATTAATTTACACAACAAATCTTTTAACTTTAACTTTTAGATGACACTTTTGCCCAATTAGCATTTAAGCCCCCCACTATAATATCACAGCAATATATATGTTCAGTTTCATATGACATGCACCACCCATTAAAAACAAAGCTACGTGTTTGAAAATTTACTAAAATAATATTTTATTATTGCGTATGAAATGATCACTATTTCTATTAAATAAATCAAGTGGTTGTGCTGTTCGTCTACTGTCTCTCATCAATTTGTTGTTGTTTGTGGGCAAATGACGGCCGTAGGAAGGTACGTCGATATCGAGGAGAAAGACGAAATGTAGAGTTTGTTAAAAGACGCCGTACAGCTTTAACACCTGCAGTTATGGTTTGGGGTGCGATTTGTTTCGGTAGAAGATCACCTCTTGTGTTCGTTCCAGGCACTTTAAATGCTCATCGCTATATTCATAATGTCTTGGAATCGGTGTTAGTACCATTTATGCAGACGTTGCCAAACGGTATTTTCAAACAGGATAATGCACGTCCACACACTGCAAACATTACCAGAACGTACCTCCAACAAGCACAATTGCATATGTTGCCCTAGCCAGCACTATCACCGGACTTTTAGGCGACTAAGATTATTGCCAAGAGCTTCTAACAACTTAGACGAGCGGAGACACCAACTTGTGGTTATATGGAACGAGATACCCCAGGAGAACATAGACCACTTGATAGAAAGCATGCCACGACGAGTAAATGCTTGCATTGCTGTTCATGGCGATGTTATATATTATTAATTTTGTTTTCGTTGCTGTTATTGTTTTTTATAAATATTAATCTTTTTTTATGAAAACCTGATCATTTCATACGCAATAATGAAACATTTCAAACCCGTAGCTGTATTTTTAATGGGGGTGCATTTCATATGAAACGAAGTATATATATATATATATATATATATAAAAGTGAACTGTACACATTCCATATTTCATCTCCACATTGCAACTTATTTTCACCGCATAATTAACATATAAAATAGGAAATTATAATTTACTATAAACCACAATAACGTTTAAAAGGAATTAGGCTCATGGATCACGTGACTTTTGTTCAGTTTATTGTAGAAACATAACCTTAAACCCTTTATATTCTAGACATCAAACAGGTCTTGATTATTGCTCACTGAATGGCAGCAGAATTAGAAGATAATACAGGATAGAAACCAAACCGTTTCCGTTCGTACATGTCAAAGGAACAAACCTGATTAAACACTAATACGTGCCTATTTATTTTTAATCATTATTTTAGGTTACAATTGATTAAGGACTATTTGTTGGAAATATGTTTTAATGTAAAGTGCAGTGTGGGTCTTCTAAAATATATGTATTTATGTAGCTGTTGTTCTGCACAATTTTCATTTAGATTTACTTTTTAGATACGAAGCAAAAACCAAATAGAGTGTCGCCTTAAGGCAGTCCGTGCTTGAAAGAACTTGTACAGAATCCATCCAGATCTGTCAAGTAATTCAAAGATATCACTTCTAATGTAATGTTATACGTCCAAAAGTAAATACTTTGTGTTTTAGTTTAAAAAATAACTGTAGTAAGCTTAACTATAGTTTGATAACTATTAAATAATTGTAGTAAATGTTATAAACTTCATTACTTAAGTAAAAACACGCGTTCTATTTGCCACAGCCAATCCTTATCAAAAATTTTGTTGATCATGCTGTATAACTGTAGAGACTATATAAAGATCTAGACGGTTTACCTCCTCCATTTTTTTTTTAAATTACAACTCGCTGTTTGTTTTAATTTCAATGTTCCTAGGCATTCGTTAAATTGCTTCACTTGGAATTTTATCTCCAAATCCGCAGCTTTGTTATTTCTAATACTAAATGAGAATCCACTTGAGCAGGTATTTCTGTAAATATAGGGTGTTTCCAAGTTACCCATTTAAGCCGCTTTTTCTCCTTGACAATATAGCTGTGAACCTTCTACAACATTAAGTAGGACAACTTTTTAACGCAACGACAGGATTACAACCGTCTAAAATTTCAAAGCAATTGTTATATTTTAAATCGACATCTTATACAGATAGATGATTCGTTTTATATCAACAATGAACGACGCTAATCGTTTAGGCGGCTTATTTAAAAAACATTTCTTTTTTTGTTTTACGTAAATCATTGATGTTCATATTTTATTACTGAACCAATACTGATTTTACCTAATTTTAGTTGTCAAGCGTGCATACTCCTCTCGGAAGATTTATTTGTTTTAAAGTTTCTTTTGTCACAAAGTATGGGATAAGAAAAACAACCTACAGTGAAACTGTTTTCCTGAATTTTTCTTCTTTTAGCAGCGAGACCTTAATGCCTTTCAGTTGTCAACGCGTTAAAAAGCGGCTATGTTTTATGTAGAATCCTAAAAGTTTACTGAATGGGAAAAATAAAAGATATGAATATTGCTAAGTTATTTTAAAAGAAAACGCTTGGTGTTTATATTACACGATTTTCACAATATATGAAATTTATTTTAAGGAAAGTGCAAAACTAAAGCACTATTTACTCTATCACAAAAACTGTATATTAACAAAATTGGAAACTGTTGTAGATACTTATATATAAAAGATATAATAATATATAGAAATCACTTGGAATCGATCTGTTTATTGAAGTTAATATGTATTTTTGTGCTGCTAAACTAAGCACTATCTACTCTGGAGCGGGAACATATTTGTTTGTGCTAATTTAATCTCAATATGCACTAACTTAGAATGTAGATAATAAAGCACTATCTACTCTGTAGCGGAAGCAGATTTGTTTATACAAATTCAATTGCGATATGCACTAAATTAGACTATGCAACTATATATTAACGTAACTGGTAACTGTAGGTCTTCTTAGAAGATATGATAATATATACAAATCAACTGAAATCAACCTGTTCGTTTTTTGAAGCTAATATCAATTTATGTGCTTAGAAACTAAAGCACTACCTACCTACTCTGTAGCGGAAGCAGACTGGTATATACTAATTCAATTTTGATATGCACTAAATAGACTATATGTACAACTATGTATTAACGTAATTGGTAACTTTAGGTATATTAAAAAGGTATAATAATATATAGAAATCAATCGGAATCAACCTGTTCATTTTTTAAGTTAATATCAATTTATGTGTTTTAAAACTAAACTACTGTGTACTCTGTAGCGGAAGCCGATTTTTTATACCAATCTAATTTCGATATACACCTAGTTATACTATATAAAACTATATATTAAGATAATTAGTAACTATAGGTATATTTAAAAGATATAATAATATATATAAATCAATCGGAATCAACGTGTACATCTTTTGAAGTTAATATCAATTTATGTGACTTAAAGCACGAACTACTCTGTAGCGGAAGCAAATTTGTTATACTAATTCAATTTCGATATGCACTGAATTAGACTATATAAAAGTATATATTAACATAATTGATAACTATAGGTATATTTAAAAGATATAATAATATATAGAAATCAATCGGAATCAACCTATTCATTTTGTGAATTTAATATCAGTTTATGTGCCTTAAACCTCAAGCACTATCTACTCTGTAGCGGAAGCAGATTGTTTATACAAATTCAATTGCGATATGTACTAAATTAGACTGTACGCAACTATCTATTTAAGTAATTGGTAACTGTAGGTATATTTGAAAGATATAATAATATATAGAAATTAATTGGTCTCAACCTGTTCATTTTCTGAAGTTAATATCAATGTATGTGGTTTAAAACTAAAGCACTATCTAGCACTATAACATATAAAAATCAATCGGAATCAATCTGTTCAGTTTTTGAATTTATATGAATGTATGTGCTTTAAAACTACAGCACTATCTACACTGTAGTGGAAGCAGATTTGTTTATACCAATTCAATTTTGATATGCACTAAATTCGACTATATAAAAAGATATATTAACGTAATTGGTAACTGTAGATATAGCTGAAAGTTATAATAATATATAAAAATCAATCGGAATCAATCTGTTCATTTTTTGCATTTACTGTGAATGCATGTGCTTTAAAACTAAAGCACTATCTACACTGTAGTGGAAGCAGATTTGTATAT
>JABXWE010019638.1:0-22054 GCA_014611495.1 Limonius californicus | reverse complement strand
CTTTCTATTTAAATTCTTGTTAATAACTAACACTAACTTTGTCATCTATAAAATGTGGAAAGAGAAATTGATTTTTAATTGCATTTCTCTGTGACTCCAACACCCTTAAGTATTTATCGGATACCTTATTTAACGCTATGCTATGTAATAAATCAAACTTTCCTAACTAATTTCTATTCCAACTTTATACACGTAGCCTTTAACTAGCTTTGAACTATTTTTGGTAAAAATGTTAGTATAAATAAGGACAAGACAGAAAGCACGTATGGTGTGACATAATAAAGTTTAATTTGGCTTGTTTCCACTGTTTTTCTATTTCCGGTTGTTCCAGTAAATAGAAAACAGTTTTTCCAAGAGTATATGCGGAATGTGGCTCTATGTAAATATTGTCAGAATGTTTTCCGTGTGCTGCATTAGACAACTTATTAAGTAGAATTTTTTCTGTTGTATTTTCTTTGCTATGCAGATAAACAACACTTTACTGCTTCTGCTATCGTAAATTCATGCTAAATCAAGTAATTAATTCAAAATCATAGTTCTCTTCTGCGGCTTAAAAATTTAAAATTAATCGCAACTCCAAAGAATTGAATTTTACGATCAGGATTACTTCCATTTGACCCTTAAATTATTTTAATCTTGTATGGATATTATTTTTCTTTTCTTAAATGTACCAAAACCTAAAGATTTCAGGATTCAGTGTGTGATCTGAATCGTTATCATTAAATTAATGGAACGCTTGGGCTATGCCCTCCCATCGGATTAGTAACTTGTTTTAAAAATAATAAGTAAGCGTCTTCAAGATGCACGGTATCTTATGAAATACGAAATGGTATGAGATTTGACACATAGGTTAACCTTCTTATATATTGAGATGGTTTTATTTACGTAGCGTAATTAATTATTTTTATATAAATAAAGGATACATGCATATTAAATCACATCTTAAGGGTTGTTTCTTTTGTGGAAGGTTTCTTAGATTCACGTAAAAGCAGGGATATTTCTTGTTTGATTGGAATTACAGTTGAGGCATTTGCTATGGTGTCCTGTACACAAAGAGTGAATTTTATTAAAAATCTTCTTTATAAATGTAACCAATACAACACAAATATAATAAAAAGGTGACATGGCTTGCCTATAAATAGTATTCAGGTCCAGCTCTGGGATATTTGTTCATTCATGACCATAAATGGGATTAATTGAAGCTTTCCGGAAGGATATTTTTATGGGAGTTTGCAGATCCGAAATGGATGAAATATAGAACTTTTAGATGCTCTGATAGTGTTTCTGAAATCAGAATGTGTGTTAAAAGTGGCGTCAGTGAAATATTAACAACTTTGTAATTAATTTCATATATCAAAAATTTGTATTTAAAATTAATTCTAAGATCAAAGTTACCTGCTTGTAAATTCTTGATTGTATGCATCGTATCTATGGAGATTTTGTCTGTTATTATGTTTTTTGTTTATAAAACAATGAGAATAGCGTCCTTTTTTGCCTTTGTGAAGAACGCACGCAAATTTTTGTGCTCCTGTAAAATAAATTGTGAGTTAAAACGTTATTGTTCGTAATAATAAAAGTTATGTTGGTATATAACTAAAGTGTTTGTTTATCTACGAGAATAAACAACTTACCTGTGAAGATAAAAGGTTTTATAAAAAAAAAGATCCAGATAGAAGATTTCCCTGGGGGTTCTTAACAGCGTACCTGAGATTCGATCCCGAAAATGGACTAGGCACTAGAACTTCTAATTAAATCAAGCGAATCATCTATAAGGTAACGATTGCAGCGATTAACAAATAAGAAAAATAAAGCACGTACCTGTGAACTTCATTTGTTACTATTGCGTACAAATTAAATGTGTTTAGTTTACATGGAAAATTAATTTATCTAGTACAGCCGACTGAATTACGTGAGAACAAGAATGTCAAAATTTAGTTTAACAAATGTATGTCATGCGCAGTTAGTAAATTTTTAGCCAATCTGAACCGACTTTAACTGAGGTGATTTTTCATGCTGTACCGAGCTATTGACTGTGGTATAATTTTGGTATATTTTGAATACACTAATTTCGGCTATTTCATATTTAGCCTGGCGCCGAACTTGAAGTTGTTTATCTTAATATCTAAAGAGAAATATGATGGCAGTTTGTTTTATTAAAAAAAACTGTTTAAACCAAGTTAAAAAAAATGATAAATTTCATTTATTTATTATTTATTCATTTAATCAAATTTATTACAATATATATATATATATATATATATATATATCAGTGTTACACCCTTAAAAATATCTAAATTCTTATTAATTATCAAGCATAGAAGCCATATGTAGCTTTCCCTTATGATAATGAGTCACACACACACACACACACACACACACACAGATTTGAAACGAGGCTATTCGTTTCCTTTCCGATGAGCCCTCGAGATGTAATAAGTTGGAATTGCAGGTTTTTTCGTGTACCCTCCGGGATTTTTGCATTGGTTTTTCCTTTTAGATGTTATGTTGTAGCCTTGCAATGTATTTTTCTTGAATTTGAGCTGTAATTTCAAAGAACGTTAGGATTTGTTGTAACGATTTGACAGATCGAGTTAAGTTTGTAACTTTTAGCACATGTAGGTGTTTGTGTGGACTTATTTTATGTTAAATAATTGTGTGTTGGCATAAGAGGCAACCTTATCACGTATTTCCTTTAGCAATAAAGATGTATTTGTTTATTTATTTGTAAAATACTTGAGTTTCATCGACGAATTATGAATTTGCTTGAAATGTGTATTTATGATGTTTAAAACTAGTTGTTTGACTATGTGTTATGTTACTATTGTTGATTCAGTTGTTTTTCTTCATGTTTTCATTAGCAACAATGTTGTTTTTATTTATATATTTATGCCTTCAGCAAATTTTAACATTTTTGATGATGCTTATGTAATTTATGAGTTGTATTGTGTTCCTAAGGGAATTTTTGTGTGTAATACATTTGTGTAATAAGACAGGGCATCTTTTGGTCTATAATTTGTGTGAAGCAACGTTGTATTTATTTATTTATTCATATTTGCTTGGTTTGTGACCTTGAAAATTTCTTATTTATCTAAATTCTTTGTATTTGTGTGTGTGTGTGAATTTGGTTAAAATGCTTTTTGAAGAATATTAGAGTGTATGTAGTTTAATTTTTGTGTGCTTGTGTGGTTGTTTTTCATTTAATTGTTTATTTATTGTTAGTTTATAGGATTTGTTAATATTTGTTTGGTTAGGTTTGATTTTTAGTGCATCATGTTGGGCATTGAAAAATTTGTCTTTTTATGTAGATTTCAAATCTTATTTTAGTTTTTTCCTAGCATGATGTACTAAAAAGTTATTTAGAATTTAAGTTTTTCATGTAATTTTCAAGAATTTTCAAGCTAGCCTGTGATTGGTGATTTTCCTTGATGACAAGTTTATCTGATTATAATTTGTTTTGAGATGTAAAAGTTTGTTGTGTTACCATAGTAACGCATGTTTTTTGTTGTTTGGGTATAAAAGGAAATTTCGAAAAGAAGAGCGTCATTCTTACTCTATTCTTTGCAAGATTCGATTCCATTCCATCTTTTTAATTGCTACTATTAATTGCGTTTTTCACTTGCTAAAATGGTTTGTAAAACTTATATATTGTCAACGTTAATCTCCTGTTATATGTGTGATGAAAGTCAAAGTTAAATAAATTGTTGAAAAAGGTTTAAGTGCTTTATTCATCTGTGCTTCGAAAAATTATAATTACGATTAAAAGTGCAACAAAGTGTTTATACTTACTTAATCCTGTTGGAAATATCCAGTGGTGCTATTATCATAAATAAACTGTCAGCAGTGCTTCGTATTTGTGTAAATCCACTACTTTTCAATCAATGATCAAGGATCTATAAAGTTATTCATTTTGGATCTACGATATCTTCGCATAACCTATAAATTTTGGGTTATTGTATTTGGAATACCGACTGATACAATTTTAACTATAAAAGGTAAAAGCTTTCAATTTACCTGTAAGCTGAGACATCAGGAACGATTTTTGTATGGAATTTGAGAGGCCATTCGAAACCGAAAGTGAGAATTTGAAGAAAATTGGATTTCAAGGGTATGCAGTTCACTTGACAGCTGACTTAGAGGATAGGAGCGGAGCACGCACGTTAGCAACATTGGAAGATTCGAAGTTAAAAATTGGTTCAAAGCTAATAAAGTTAAGTTTTAAGTCATTTGATCTATTTTGTAATGGTTCACTTGATTTACATGTTTACTTCTGGAAAATTAATTGCAAAGGTGTTTTTGTTTATTCAAAATTTAAACTATTTAAATACATTTATAAATTTCAATATTATTATTAGATTATCTTGCTATTGTTTGTTAATTTCCATCAATAGGAGCCTAAACTTGCAACCCCATTTTATTACAACCTTTATTTTATTGAACCCTGAGATTTATTTAATAAATTTAAATGTCATTTCTTTTCAAAATTCATGCAATGTTATTTACAGGAGTCTCGATTCAAATATTTGTTGTGTGTGAGTGATAACATTCTCATATTTAGCTCCCATCCTTTTATTAAAGCATTTGTAGTGTACATTTACAATTATTTTTACCAGTGTCCACACGACATGCCTATTATTTTTGTGCAAAACTCTACCGAAAAGGGGCTAGTTTCACAGCATTATTTTTGGCTTCCACAACGGCGGGCCGCACGGTCACGTCAATTCACTGTTTCCACTCTTTACAAACCGACGTTACACACGACAACTGCTATATCATATATATAATAATAATTAAAAAAAGAAAAGATTTACATTTTCTAAATTAAGTGTTGGCACGTCAAAGTTAGTTTTATTAAATCTAAGATGCTATTGCTAATATATATTAGGCAAAAGTATTGTCTCATTAAATTCACTAGTGTAATGCATAGTGCTTAGAGTTATGTTATAAATTGCTCTATTACAATTATTAGAGATATGAATTAAATAAGTTCCTCAAAGCGATTTCCTTAAATATGTATTAGTACATTGAACATAATTTCCATAGTTAGTATAGTAATAATGTTGTAATTTAGTCAAGAGTCATGATTAATTTGTTGATAAGATACACAAATACTTGATTTTCTTCAAATGTTAATAATTGATATTCACATAGAATACTTTGGTTAATTGTTCATGTTAATTACAAACACAGTTATTTGGTGGCAATTCCATATATACATTATTGATATTAAATTTCAAAGACAATGACTACCGTGAGATCGAATAAGCTTGTCCAAAAAAAACTATCTTCTAAGTAGTTATCAATGTTTCTTTCTAGTGTGATATTAGCCACACTGCGCAATACGTTTGTTCCGTTGTTTGTTCATGATTGTTCCGTGTGTTTACGTTTCTTAATTGCTCTTTATATTCTTGGACGCTGTTATTATTATACAAATAGTATTTTTCAATACTAATTAAGTAAGTACAGTGTTTCCAATTAATTGAAAACAGTAATAATTGTTTGTAAATTTAAGGTTAAGTATTTCGTTGAACACAACAAGTTTATTATTGAATCTTATTTCCGCAATGGCCAACGCAATGAAAATGATGGTGAATGGAAATATTCAGTAAATTTGTGTGTAGATGAATTCGTTAATCGTTTCCCCGACGTCGACTTTGATTACGATAATCTGAGCAGGCATGTAAAGCGCATCTTACATCGTTTCCAAAGAACGGGTAGTGTTGATACACAGAAATCTCCTGGAAGGCCAACCCTTTTAACTCAGGACACATTAGAGGATATACAGACACGTATCGAACGCAGCCCTAAAAAACCATTACGACAGTTAGCGCAACAAACAGGTGTGTATTTTGTAAACTATAAATTTTTGCATATAAAATTTATTATAATTTGTAATTGTAGGGTTAAGCTATGGAACGTGTCAATAGGCAGTAAGACGAAAACTGCTATTACTGCCGCTACTGCAAATATAACTGTGCAACAGCTACAAAATGTTTTTAACATCATGAAAAGAAGAGTTGGGTGCTGTATCAACAATAATGGGGCTCATTTCGAACATGAACTGTAATTACTAATTACTAATTTTGTTAATTTATTTTTGTAAAATTTAATATTCTAATTAGTTAGCAAAACAAATAATGTTCTAATTAATTCCATTATTAACCGTAATTAAAACTGATTGCAAATAACTTTTCATAATTATTTTCCTCTTTTGAATCTACCAGAAATTGCTAACCGCATTTCATACATGACAGCACCATGACAGGTGGAGGATGTAAAGGTTGACATACTCTCTGTAGAAAGTAGTTTTTTTCGGACAATCTTCCTCGATCTCCCGGTATCATTTACAATATTCATGGACGGTGGGATTGATTAATGGTATCTCCAATACAAATGCTAATTTGATATCGATATTACTGACTTTAACATTTATTATGGTTTCGTAAACATTCATATTTTCCTTTAGTTGTTTGTCAAACATTGTTCTTATTGGGACGAAGATGATGCATCGGTAATTAGAGGTTTGCTTAAATCGTTAAGGTGTCTTTTAAATTGTTTATTATTTACATCAATTATTGTTGCAATTATTTTATCACTAATGTGTTTTATTGTATAAGGCCCTTTAAATTTGTCAATACTTTTATTTTTGGTATGTTGTTTTATCATTATCTGATCTCCTATTTTATACAAAGGGATAGTTTTATCTTCATTTTTGTTAGTTATCAATTTTTGTTTTTGTTCATGTACTTTATTTTTGATATTACTGCATAGAATTTGCTTTTTATGTTTATGTGAATTAATGTAATCTTCATAAAACGTTTCCGCCAATAATAGATCGCAAGAGTCTCTTATATTTGTATGACCTGTTATTAATTCAAAAGGGGTATGTTTGGTTGTGGAGTGAATTGTATTATTGTAGCCTATGATAACGTATAAAATTAACTGTTGTGGGGAATCTCTAGGATGTAAATTTTGTAAGATTCGGAAATTTTCAATGAGAGTAGAATGTACTCTTTCAATCATACCATTATATCGATGATTGTGAGGAGTGGTAATGTGACAGTTTATTTTGTGTGATTGTAAAATTTCTTTGCTTAATTCATTAGCAAGTTCTTTACCTCCATCTAATGTTATAGTATTGGGGGCTCCGTATTGAGATATAAATTTAATTAAATTTTGAGTTGTTTCTACTGGATTCTTAGATGTTGAATAGTAGGTACGCCTGTGAAAATTTTGAAAAACTATCTATTATTGTTAAGAAAATATTGTTAATTTGGAAGGTATGTAGATGTAAATGCTCTGGGGTTTCTGTTATATTCATCGGTACGTCATTCGGATGCCTATCATATTTACATTTTTTACATATTATACATTGATTGATAAGATTAATTATCATTTGGTCCATATTTTTCCATTAATAATTCCTTTTTATTGCTAAAAATGTTGCTTATATACCACGATTGTTAGTTTTTCCGTGATAATTTGAAATTATTACATTACTCTGTTATAACATTTTATGAATTCTATCTGATTAAACGTATCTAATTTAATTTTGCAAAATAATGTATAATATTTCCTCATTCGGGAATAAACAGTAGTATTTGACTCTTGGTTTGCAATACTCTTTAATAAAATTTTCTCTTAGTTAATTTAGATGTGTTCCTAAGAAAAATGGTGTAAATGTTATTATCATCTACTTGTTCAATAATTGGTTGTTGGAATTGCGTAGCTTGTATTCATTCTACGAACACCTGATGTTTTTTAGAATCAATTGGATCTTCAGAAATTGGAATTATATCTACAGATCCATGTTGGGAATGTTGAGTTACGTTATCTACTTGCAAGAGTTTTCCGTCTAAAGTATCAATACGTAAATCTTGCAATTCTTTGATAATGTTGTTAGTTGATGATGAATTCTCTGAATTTATTATTTGATCAATGCAAAACTTACAATTCCCATATTACGACAACCCGAAGAAAGATCGGACAAAACAACATATCAACTCATTTGAAAATCGTGTGTGCGAACAACTCATTTCTATACAGGAAAGCTTCCTATAGCTTTAGTACTTTATATTTAATTAGAATCAGTCCATTTTATCGAGTGTAACACAGCAATATATACATATACTCATAACATATTAAGGATTCTTCTGCTTTTTCTGTGTATAGGCCAATTCCCTGTTAATTACCTACAGTGTAGTAGGTTCCGTGAGCTCTCTTTGCACATATGTCGGGCAGGAGGCTAGCCTAACCCGTCGAACAGAGAAGAGAAATTCCACTACATGGTTTACCATTGTCAAAGATGTTCGTATGACAACCGGGACCGACGGTTTTACGGGCCCTCCGAAGCACATTTCTCCTAATTATGCTTTTAAGTTTCATGTTAAATGCATGATGATAATGATCCCATTAGAAAATGCGTGAATAACTGATTATCGATTTAAGAAAACAACTTACCTTTCTTGTATTCTATGAAATTCTAAGTACCTAATTAAGATATACGTTGTTGACATCGTCATTAACATCAAATACTTATAAGTAATTTTTGGAAACTATGCCAAACCTGTAGCTAAATTCAAGAAATAATTGTTTTCTTGGGTGATACAGAACTTTTTTACACCACTGTAGAATGAATAAAACCCATGGACTGTAATTGTCTTTTTACACCGTAGCAGTATCGATAAGTAATAAAATAATGTATTTGGTGACTACTATATCTAAAGAATGAAAGTTAAAATTCGAACTTGCTTTATATTCATACAAACATACGTTACAAAAGCTAATTATAAACAATATCTTATCCATACGATTTAGTCTCTAATCACAGCATTAGTTTTACTTAATGTTACATTAGAATAATCAATTTACTTTGCTCTCTCACATTATCGTATAGGAAAAGAATTATGGATACGTATAAATAAGTGATGATATTTTCATATTATTTCAATATTACTCATTAATGCTTAACTAAGGCTTCAAGCAGTCTTCTCCTTTTACTGAGGTCCACAATAACTGGACATCTCCCATACGGAACAAGACTTGTGACAACATTCGCTAGCAACACCGGGAGTACGTTTTCTGAAATCCATTGGAATTATCGCCTTGGCTCGCTGTCTAGATCGAAAGGGAAATGATAAAATGGGTTCTTCGGAGTATTCCTCGGGTTCTAGAAAGCGATAATCCTCTCTATGGTTTAACTCGTTTCCTGTAAAAAGAAATGGAATTATGAAATACAGTATATATTTATTTAAATATATATTTCTAATTTAAAAAAAATTTAATGCATTTGAACTTCTCGCCAGTTCTGGATAGCAGCTATTTGTTAATTAACAATGACAAAGAAAGTTTTATTTATAAATTAATGAAAAATGAGGCACAAATCTATCTTCATTTCAGGGGAAGCCGAACATTCTCTTATAAGCATTACTGAATTTGCCAGAAGACGCTGTCGGTTGATCTTTTTTGGTGTAGATGTGTACTAATTTTCAGCTTAATCCGCGATTTTGTTTCTGAAATTACTCAATGTTCAAAATATTTTATTTCTTCTTTAAGGTGCTATACCTTCTTAAGTAAGCATTTTGTACTAAGGTACGAGGGTATTGATAAGTACTTAGCCTACCATATAAAACGCCGCAATATTTCAAAACAAAATTTTATTTATTCAACATAATCGCCTTTAAGACTTATACATTTAGCAGAACGTTCATAAAGTAATTCTAAGCCATTAAAAAAAATCTCGTCTTGGTCGGCAAATCACTCCTCAACGGCACATATTGCTTCGTCATTTGTCGAAAATCTTTTACATTTCAAATGTTTTTTGAGTTTTGGGAACAAATAATAGTCTGACGGTGCTATATCTGAAGAATAGGGCGGGTGGTCAATAAATTCAAAACCAAATTCATCAATTTTTTTGCAGTGCAATCAACGATTTGTGAGCTGCAGAGTTGTCTTGCAAAAAGAGCACACCTCTGGCAAGTTTTCTGCGGAATTTTTCTTACGAAATTTAGTTAGCAACTCAGTATAATGTGCTCCCGTGATAGATCTACCCCGTTCCAAATAATCTATCAGAATTATGCCATCTTTGTCCCAGAAGCACTGAAGCAACAATCTTGCCAGCCGATTTTTTGGGTCGTGGAGAACCAACATGCTTCCACTGTTTGGATTACTCTTTAGTCTGTGGGTCATAGTGATGGATCCATGTTTCGTCCATAGTAACAAGCCGATCCAAAAAGTTTGAGGAATCTTCTGCAAAACGGCGGCAGATTTCCTTTGACCAATCGAACGCGCTTCTGATCAACGTTTAAGCATCTTGGAATCCATTTGGCCGAAAGCTTTCTCATACCCAAGTTGTGATACATGATGTGACACACACACGTGCATAGGAAATGCGCAATGCTTCTGCAATATTCTTAATCCCAATCCGTCGATTTTCTAAAATCATATCATGGACAGAATCAATGTTTTCCGGAGTGGTCACAGAAATTGGTCTTCCAGGGCGGTGTTCATCTTTCACATCAGATCCTCCTCTTTTATATTCCGCAACCCAGTTTTTAATAGTGGCGTATGAAGGACACTGATCATCTAAGGTTTCTATCACATCAGCAAAAATTTCTTCGACTGATAACCCTTTCAAAAATAAATACTTAATAACTAACCGAAACACGATTTTTTCAAATTCTATATCTTTCTCAGACATGCTGTTTTCAAAAATTTACAGTTTGATCACCGTTCAACTTATGGATGTCATACTTTGACGACTTATTTATAAAACATCGTACTTGTAACCATTGCAACCATATTCAATTGTCTTTACTAGAAACTTTCCAGGCTAACTGGATATTAATACCCCCTCGTATGTTTGGTTTAATCGGTCCCATTTGACCAGGGTGGAATTAGTTGAATATACCGCACTGTACCCTAATTTTAAAAGTGTAGCTCCTCAATAGTCTGCAACAAGCAGTTTAAATAAATCACTAAAGGTGACACAATGTGCAACATGAATAGTTGTAACCGTATTGCCAATAACAATTTCAAATTTATGGTAACTCAGTGGTTCCCCTTTCGCAGATATTGGTATTATACGCAATCAAGGAGGTTTGATTTTCTGCTTATCTTAATAATTGTCGGCTTAAATTAAAAATATTTTACGGGTTTTTTGAAAAAAAAAAGGTTTTCTAAGATTTTTGTGGTTGTTTTAATGTTATTTCGTTCGATTAGCGTTTTTTAATTTTTGAGGTAAATATTCTTACTTGAATTTTTCAATGTACATTGTGTTTGCAAATCTAAACTACCCGCGTGACCTTAAAGACCTGAAAACAAATTTTCCTAAACATATACAAGAAGTCCCTGTAAAAACTGATACAATGTTCCCTTGTTTCTTTAGAAAGGCAACAGAAACGATTTTTGTGGAAATAAATCACTTCATGTTATTTTAGTAGGGAAGGCAAACAATTTGGACATTTTATTCCAGCCATTATTTTGCCTGGTAAGTGCTGTAGGTACCCTTGATATGTAGTATATTTGTTTGTAATAAAATTACAGTTATGTTAGAGCAACCTGTTCTAATTTGGGTTATTGTCGGAATAACTTATTCAAAACCTTTGTGTGAGCTACTAAAGCGCCTGGCAATAGATCAATTTCTGCTGTTAGATGTTGAATTCCTAAAATTTTATGATATTATTTTAGAAACAGCTGACGAGACGTTGCCCATGCTTAGAGTAAACCCAAATAGAGAAATACATATACGTCATCGTGCACCGTTAACCAAATTAGGTCTGGACGAGTCCATCTTACTGTTTCGGGTGAATCTTCGTGCATAGGCGTCCGTTAAAAACCTAGCCTCAAATATAGAAACTCCAAGCAAGAAGTTAGGAGTCCGCGGGAAGGTCTTTTCTTTGACCTTTACGTTTTTACGTACTGCAAACAAAAACGTCATTTTGTGTGTACACAGATGTCATGTATAAATCAATTTATAAGTTTTCGAAAAAAAATTTTTTGATCCCTAATATACATAATTGTGTTACGCCACTGGTGAATCTTGTGGCGCGCAGGTTTTGATGAAGTACATGTATTTCTGTATTTGGGTTTACTCTGCACTGCCTAAAAGTGCCGAGCCAGCACCTTCCATAATGAATATACTAGGTCAATTCTGATGGGACGTACCAGGCCTATCTTGGAAGGATATATAAGGTCCATTTCTAATGCATCTCTTGTCAGCAGAAAGTTGTCAACCAAATCACCCTTACGAACACAATAACTACATTTACTATCGCAGATGAGTACTCAGAAATGGTGATAATTTGGCGATGACAAGATAAGGATTATTTTGCCAACTCAGCCTAGAAGGGCGTGGCTTCATTGAATCAAGTAGCTATATAAAAAAACCTTAGGGTGCCAAGAACTTAAATTAATCAAAATAATCTTAAGTTCAACCATTTACCGCTCCAAGTAAATGATGCTAGCTCCAAAAACAACCAAATATAAACAATAAAACTCGAAAAAAGTTTAAAAATCAGTAAATGGATTTTCCCCTAAAAATAAACAACATAAAAATATAAAAATATCAAGATAAGTGCACACCGCAATCTGCGAACACTTATAAAGTGCATCAAACAAAATCAAAATTAAATCTCACAAAAGGTTCCGAACGAACACAAAGAAACTTGACTAATTCATAATCAAACGTATTAAATCCACATAACTATATAACAATTCAACCAATAGTCTAATCATCATCATCATCATCATCTGACATGGAGCCGGCTCGAGGGCCAATCCTGGATTACGCCAGGCCCACCCCATGCCAGTAAGTGGGGAGGGATTTAATGGATAGGGTGGGATCGGGTGGGGTATTGCACAACGTTAGCATGTCTGCAATGCATACCGCAAGACACCGCTGCTGCAACACCGGGTAGTTAGTACGCTACGCATCAATCGGGTTTTTGAGTACGTAACCGAGACCGTTATGCGATTATGCATTTTAACCTAATAACTTTGGTATCAAAGTTTCACATGGTTCTTATTTCAGATATTTCTATTGTTTTAAGGTTACAGAGTACACATATCTTAGTTTCCTAATAGCTATTGAACTACTTAGTATTTATTCTCAAGCTTCTTCAACTGTCCGTTTTGCTATTATGCCTTGGCACCTAATAGCTATGGTATCCAGTTTTACCCTGTTCTTGTCCGTATCTATCTATCTTCCTAAGGTAACAGGCTCCCCTATCTTAGTTTCCTAATGACTAATTAACGACTTAATATTTACCACCCTAATTACAACTATTTTACCACTGAGTTGGAGGTTCGCATCTGGATTGTACCTCCTTCTTTTCCTGACCTTCCCCTCTGCAGCTGACCGCTAGATCTCTGTCGGTTGCTTTCCCCTTGGTGCATGTTTCGTTTCTTCTCCGTTGTTCTTCCCTTCCTCACTCTCATTCTTCTTCTTCTTCTCCGTTATCCTGTTCTTCTTCAGCCGATTTTTGATCGGAGTCTTCCATTAGTGCGTAGATTCTTCTTGTCTCTCTTCGTATATCCTCTTTTCTTCGTGCCCATTGCTCCCATGTCTGTTTGGGTATGCCGGTGTTTTGGATGTCCCTCTGCAAAGATGTATTCCACGTGTAGAATGGTCTTCCGATCTTCTTTTCTTCTGTTTTCATGGCATACGCTAGCTGTAGAGGATGGTTGGCAGGTCTTCTTAGGATATGTGTCCAGTATTTGATTCATGATGTGGTGAGCCGTTTCGTTATTGTTTTCTCTTCTAGAATTTCTTGTGCCGTCGAAATGTGTTCTTCCCCTGTGGTTAGTTGAAATAGTTTTAGTATTTTTTTCTCCATCCTTCGGAGTGCCATTCTGTTGGCTTTCGTGATTGCGGTAGTTTTCAGTCCGTATAGAGCAGTTCTGGCTATTCAACTCGTTTGTTACCTTTAGATGTTCCCAATGCTTAGACCGTAATTGTTCTTATTATATTCTGTTTTACTGTTAAGTGTGAAATAGTCTGACTTTTGCCACAACCTTGATTGTTAACTTATTTTTGTTGGCCCCTTTTTCCCGTTTTACCTACTCAAAAAATGCTAAACACGACTCATGCGGTCTCTTATTTGGTTTACCGGGATCTGCGCTCTAAATTAAATTAAATTGACTGGGATTAAGTTAATTAAAATATCGAGTTAAGTCAATTAAAGACAAATGATATTAAAGTGTACAACTCGTTTGTTACCTTTAGATGTTCCCAATGCTTAGACCGTAATTCTTCTTGTAATATTCTGTTTTACTGTTAAGTGTGAAATATTCTGACTTTTGCCCCAACCCTGATTGTTAACTTATTTTTGTTGGCCCCTTTTTCCCGTTTTACCTACTCAAAAAAATGCTAAACACGACTTTTGCGGTCTCTTAATATGGTTTTCCCCGAGCTACACTTTGAATTAGTTAAGGGAGATTAATTTAGATTAAATTAATAGAGATCAAAGGAGATTATAGTTTCAGATCGTTTTCCTTTACTTGTAGAGGTTGCAGTTACCGAGTCCTAGATTTGCCTTAATTGGCCTACCCGGATCTGCGCACTGAAATATTTTGTAATATCGTAAATTAACTTAAAATTAAAATTTTAAATTTAAGATTAAATTTCTTAATTTGAAATTTATGGCGCTTTCTCCTCTTTTGTGAAATTGTCCGCACCCCGACCGTCAGTAAAATAGTAAACGCGACTATTTTATTCCCCTCAGAAGTGGGCCCCGTGATTGAAGCTACGGCTGACCAACTGTAGTCGCCAAGAAATATTTCCCTGGCAGTTGACCCCAGTTTGGGTTGTTATTTTGGGTTTGAGTGTTTATGACCGTTTTCCAGGAATTTGTTTTTTTTTTTGGTTGCCTCGGCTGGCAACATCCACTACCTGCCCCTACGCTTGTCGCTTGTACCCGAAAAGTGGCCCTAGCTGCGCTTGTGTTTGCACCGCTTTGCATTCATGTGCAGCGCAATATTATTTTATTTTATTTTATCGACTACAAGTCTTGCAAACACCTACAAAAGACTACTTAAACTTTTAACCACTTATCATTTTTTCTGTATTTTCGTATTTCTTGCGTTTTCCGGTTTCCCCTTCGTCCTGTTGGTTCCCTTGTCGGTCGCGGATCTTTCACCTGTAATCCATTTCCAGGTAGATCCTCCCTTGGCTCGTAAACGCACTTTAATTGCACACACCAGACCGTGAAAGTTTGCACCCAAATTGTTCCTTTTTAAAGGCTCGATAAGCAGTTTTGGTCGAGCGCGCCGAAAAACGTCTGTATCCCAGCGCGTCCCGAATTCAACTCAACAATTCAACCAACAGTCTAATGAGCATAAATTCAGGTAAACAAAATTCAACCGCAGTGAATGGTAGTAATCATATTAATAAATATTGAAGTTACAAAAGGTTAAATATAAAATTGTTAAAGTAATAGAAAACAACCCTGTGTTATAAAAAGAGAATGCAAACCAAATTGGAAAGCAATTAGGCGAATGAAACTCTAAATCTTAATTGTTCAAATATCAAAGCAGATGCATACGACATGATTAAACGCGTGTCAAACATTCGATTGTCCCTATTTCGAAGACCTTCAAGGTAAGAAACAATAAGGGTAGCATCAAAGATAGCGTACCGATCGCGAAATTAGTTGGCGCAAGACAAAATTCGCTCAACTGCCCAAATTATCTAGTGAAGGCAAAAACACAGGGGCAACTGTTTACTAGTTTACACCCTACAAATGAACAGGTTAAATGTAAGCCTAAATTACATAAATTCGGTATAAATAAGCAAGACAATAAAATAATTTTTGAAAAATGTAAGGTGTAAACCCGGCTTTACCTGTAAACAGAGCAGCGTAAACCCGGTTTCATACAATAACACAGCTGATAAATTTATCAAAAATAAGTAAATACATCTGATGGGTCATAGAGTTTAAATGTATGTAATTGAATTTAAATTAACACGTACGAACGTACTAACACACATAAGTAGCGTACAACCGTACTGGTTAATTACAAAAAGTATACATTCATTGAATTAAGTAATACGATAAATTTAATATCAAAATATGGAATAAACACATAAACAAAGTGGAAAGTCGGTTGAAAAGTCCTGTAGTCTTTAATACAAGAGCTCACACGAGTAAGTGTAACGAAGCCTCGATTTCTACCATGTCAGAATTTAAATCCCGCAACAAACGGATAGGCGATGGTCCAATTAATACCATACGGAACCGAAAACGCCAAAATGCTTCAAGATCCTCAAGAAAAATCCAGGTACAAACTGATTTGACTTTAAAAAGTCACACCTCAAAGGAACGCAGCTCTGATACCTGTCACAGCCAACACAAAACTCTCTCGAAACTGGAAACGGAACTCAGCCATCCCAAAATTTGCAAACCAGAAACTCAAAAAGCGCTATCAACCCCGCGCAATTCAAATCAAATATGGAACAAATACGAAAGATCCCCAAAAACCCACAAGCACAACGGGAAGCCTAAATCATAGGGGCAAAATAAACGTAACAAAGTGGTGTTACCGATAAAATAAATAAGACAAGAAAAGAAGAACTTTGCGATGAAAATAAGAGGGTATAAAGACGAAGAAGGAAAGTGCCACGGCCTTAAACGGAATTGTGAAACGGTTCCTTCTGTAAAATACTCTGCGCTTATTTCTGGTCAAATTCGGGATAAAGTCGTAATAAGTGAGGACTAAATCCGGCACTGCTCAAACTCCACGTTACTTCGAATGGCCAATCCGAAGGTTGTGCGTGATGGAACTTATCTTTTCACGCAATTGTTCCTAATAAAAAAAAATGTGAATTTGCTAGCCCCAAACACAGGGGCGCAACAATCACTC
The DNA here is from genome assembly GCA_014611495.1 of Limonius californicus. Taxonomy (NCBI): domain Eukaryota; kingdom Metazoa; phylum Arthropoda; class Insecta; order Coleoptera; family Elateridae; genus Limonius; species Limonius californicus. The sequence continues at coordinate 5,197 of JABXWE010019638.1, read as the reverse complement.
TCAGCTGCCCTTACAGGAATCCTTCACATTGCTTTTAACAACGATCAGATAAAATAAGAGTTGAGTTTACAAAGACATTTAATTAAATTAAAGAAGCGGCCAGAATACACGGAAAATGGTTAAAGGATTATAATTCGGTAACGAACAAAGATAAACATTATTTTAAATAAACAAACACAGTTTGAAACGGACAATCAATATTAAAAGAAAAGGTCACGTGCAGGTAAATCCAAAACAATTAAATCTAAACTAAAAAGATACTGCAGAAAAGCCTTGCACACGCAGTGTTTTCTTGTATCGCTAAAGTTCTTCGAATAAAACACACAAAATACATACCGTAAATCGTACCACACAAAGCGAAAGTAATTACATATTGGTAAATTGCACTGATTCGGATGCCCGAGGGTAATTTTAAATCTGCGTAACACTCAGGTCGAGAGTTAGAGCCTCACTTTCGTCTTTTTCCCCGAACTTAAGAGTGTGAAGACTTGAATTAATGCTGCCTTTACAAAAAGATATATAAACGTCACGCATACAGGGTGTGTTCAAGAAAAATGAACGTCGCGCATACAGGGTGCATTCAATGAAAGCGGCCGAACGTCAGAAAAGTAAAAATATGAAATAACAGAGAAACAGAATACACGGCAAAATTACTATGAAAAACTGTTCAACAACCAAATCAAAACAAATATGATAATACCAGCAGAATTCACAATAAATCAAATGATAATACCCGAAGCAACTAGGAAAGAAATAAAACAAGCAATAGGAAGTTTAAAAATAATAAAGCACCTGGATGCGACAATATAATAAAAGAATTCATTAAATATGACGGGGAGATACTACAAGAAAAGTTACATGAACTAATCTGTACGATATGGAGAGAAGAGAGCATGCCAGGGGAATCGAAAAAAGGCGTAATATTCACGATTTATGCAAAAGGAGACATAGAAGAATGCACAGACTGCCCCGAAGTAATGATGCTAAATGCAGCCTACAATTTATTAGCAAAAGTAATCAAAAACCAACTGCAAGAATACATTGAGACTATAATTGCAGATTTATCAACAAAACTTTCCACAGGTAAGATCTACTACAGATGCTATGCATATAATGCAGCAAATATTAGAAACAGCAAACGAATACAAATATTGATCCACATCATGTTTATAGACTTTAAACAAGTGCTTGACAAGGTTATATGAGTCAATATAATAAAAAAATTGAACCATATGGTGATCTCACAAAAAATAGTAAACCTTGTTGAGATGACCCGAAAAGACACGACGGTAGGGAAAATTGGCAATGGAACACCTGTTTTCCGCTATAGGAAACTACTAAATGGAAGGAATTAATACAGTTTTATACGGAAAACGAAGAATCTCGACGTTCATTAAGCTATATAGAAATAACAATATACTAGCTAATAATGTGTTTTTGATGCTTATAAATTGCAGTAATATAACCTGTTTTCCGCTATAGAAAACCATTAAATGCAAGGAATTAGTAAAGTTTTGTACGGAAAACGAAGAATTTCGACGTGGAATTGATCTAGAAGTAACAATATACTAGCTAATAATGTGTTTTTGATGCTTATAAATTGCAATAATATAACCTGTTTTCCGCTACAGAAAACCACTAAATGCAAGGAATTAGTATTCATACAAGGAGGTATGTTATCGGCAACACTATTTAATATAGCACTGGAGAGTGCAGTTAGGACAGCAAATTTTGAAGGTACTATAAATGTTAAAAATATTCAAATTATTGCTTATGTTGATATGTTTATAAGGTGACAATTATAATTAGAACAAAAGATAGTTTAATAGAAGCTTTTACGAGATTGGAAGAAAAAACAAAAAAAAAAGGAAAGAAAATTTACGAAGAAAAAACCAAATACTTCACTTTCACAAAACCCTAAATATAAAATCTATGTATATCTTTTTACTTACTATACATATTCCGTTTTTGCTTGTTGTTATAAACGCCATTGCACACTAAAGACAACATGTCTGATAAGTGTCGCCCGCAAAATTTCCCTTTCATGTCCTTCATATCTTGTTCGGTCATTTCTAGCTCTGAAGTTAGGTTCATCACAGTTGTCCACAGAACAAGCAGTGCGAAGTAGTGCCCCATCTAGAATGTAAATGCAGAAGCTGAACATTTAATATAGTGCAAGGAACATGGGAGAGACAAACATACATCTCACAATTAATAAATTTAGAAATATTATTAATTTGTTGCTGATATCACTTACCCTGCCTGTGTAAACTCAACGCTTATCGAATTGTGATGTTTCCCTACGCCAGTCTTACCTTTTATACCTTATTTTGAAAACTGTTGCTTACGACATAAGCTAATAACAATCTTCGCTGCGTGTGTAATGAGACGTGAGTAGGTTCGAGAAAATCTTATGGCTTCGCTTAAGCAGAAAACATGCAAATAAGGCCCGTCTGAGAACATAATGTATTTACCACTCTAAGGTGTAATTGCTTAACAGCCTAAAATAATCAAAAACCCCGAAAAGTAAATAAAGTAATGACATACATATATCGATTGACTTATACAAGGCGTATAGTGTATATCTGCAGAAATTTAAACCAATAAGAGTATTTATTTAAAAAATCACATATATTTTGAAATTCTGTAATTGTTCCTTCAGAACTGTTTCACTTTTAAGAAAGAAACCTTACCTCCCTCTTTTGCCGGATATAGATTTAACCGTATACGCAAAAATTTTGAATTTGTAATCCTTAACATTTTCATTTTATTTTTCATGTGGGTATTTCAGTATTTATTTAAGTTTAAATTTTCAGTATATTTACCAGCTTTCATAAACATTTTAGTTTGGCATTACTTACGAATCAACCAAATAAATAAACACCATTTCAAAAATCCAATTAGGCATTACTAACAATTCTTTCATAGGTAAGAAACTAATATTTACGTATTAACACTGGGGCAAATAATCTAAACTAGAACATAAAGTATAAAATATGTTTAAGAAATTCTTGCAATTAGCAGCCTACTTCCTTTCAACTTGGTTTTTCATGGTATCTACTTGCAGAATACACGAGTTTCTTTGTTTTGGGATGAAGGAAAAGTTACGTGGAAATCATACTAGCTGTGAAACTGGCGTATATTCTACCGATCGCCTTTGAAATTTAAATTTTCTACGATATTTCATAGAAAAAAAATTATATCACAAAATATTAGCCTATACAAAGGAAAAACTACTGCTGAGAACAACTTGAGTTACTTCATGAGAATTTTCGTCTGATCTAGGAATTCCCGAAGAACTAAAAATTTTATCGTAGTTAAACCATGTTTTGCATATGTTACACGAACTATATAAAACATACAAAGTAATTTTTTAAAAAATCAATTGCAGCAAGCCTAGAAAAAAAGCTATTCCGTCTGCAGTCAGCTGTAATGAGCTTTGAATGACATTTACCTGCATGTCAAACTGTGTGACAGTTCAGGTAGTTAAAAATTTTGGCCCAACAAAATGTGAAAATGAACAAGTATTTAGTTGCAACTGATTTGTAATTTATTAAGGTAAGTAAATTACAGGTTTTTCATCAAGACTTCTTTCTTTCTGTTACAATTTTCATATTGTCAGATTCTAAAGCTTAATATAGACGGGAAAATCCCTAGGCTACTGCAATTGACTTTTTAAAAAATCACTTTGTATGTTTGTATATATGTATATATCGATTGACCGGTTTCAGAAACCAGCAATAATCCTTCGTCTACGAATTTTATTTTAACACTGTAAATATGAACATGTTGTACATGGTAAGAGTGTAACCCCTGTTCTCTTACGAAACCAAAATCGTCATTATTCAAAGTAAAACTTCGTGTACCGATTGGAATATTCCCTAGGGCCTCGAGAATTAGCTCATATGATAGAGAAAATAAAATAAAAGTCTGGTTACTTTTAGTTTGTATACACGTCATCAATTACTTGTTATTTAGTATTGATAGTGCCAATTCTAAAAAACTAAAAACTTTAGTTTTTTTTTTGTTAAATTACGGAGTAAAATCATGTTTATTCGTAAGGTTGTGTAACGTAGTTGTAACAGTTACGATTTTAATTTTTAATATTTCATAGTTTCTGTGTAAAATACGAAATTACATAAAAACTATGGATGTTCACATGTCGCTCTGAAAACGAATTCGTGTGTTGCGTGTTATGTGACATACAGTTTAAGATTTTTTATACTTAATTTTCACCGCAATTTTCTTCATTTACTGTATAAAAAATTGTTCTTTTCGGAACAAACGCGGGTACCTTGTTTATTAACTTAAGTGTTAGTTTTTGCGAGTGGTTGAAGGAAATATAACCTTGAAAATGACCGCTCTTTCGCGTAAATTGGAAGAGCTTATTGCATCGCTAATAAACTATTTTAAACGAAAAAGAGACAATGGTGGTCCGTTGCTTCTTCTAAAGGCTGTGAGAGAAGCATGTGTATTTATATTTTTGAGCTCATAATTATTGAAATGATGGTTTGATTGTGATTTTCAGAGAGTTGTTTCTGCGTTAAACTTAAGGTTGAGAACAGTGAGTGGTATCTGACAAGTCGTTACAGCAGGTGAACCCCTACAAAGCCCCAAAGTCTCCAGGATTCGGAAAAAACCTGTTACGAATATCGACGATTTTGATCAAGTGGCTATTCGAAATACTGTATATGACATGGTTAAGAATAGTAAGTGTATTTAATTATCTTGCAATTACATTTTGATTTATAATATAAACTTAAAATATTGTTTTAGAACAATATGTTACCAGAGCAACACTCTTACAAGTTACAAGTTTTAAGACAAAAAGATATCTTCCATGCGTGAATTAATTCTTTAGGACATATCCTGCATACGGTCTAGGACATTTGGGCGCGGCCGCTAGGGCGCGGCCGTTAGGGCGCCGCCATTAGAGCGCCAGCCACAAGGGCGCGAAGACACTAGGGCGCGGGCCGTTAGGCGCCGAGACACTAGGGCGCGTGGACATTAGGGCGCCGACCGTTAGGGCGCGGGACACTAAGGCGCGAGACTCGGTGTTATAACTTGTTACTCATCTGTATTTTAATTTTAAATAATAATAATTATATATATATACAGGGTTGGGATAAAAGTATGGAACCAAGTAAATATCTTTTAAACGAAAAGAACGATATTTATGAAAATTTGCAGGCAAGTG
>JABXWE010019637.1:0-30701 GCA_014611495.1 Limonius californicus | reverse complement strand
TTACACTTCCCGTGGTTCGGAGCCCACGTTAAGCTGTAGGTCCTCTATGTCCGTGGCACTCTAAACGCGCAACACAGGCATAGGAGAGAAGATCGCTACGTCTCTTAAGAGACAAAGCACCCTAAGAAGAACTAGTTATGCCATAAAAAGTATAGGTTGCCATTTAAAAAAACTGTCGATGACGTCATAGCTAAAACATATGGCAATTGGAAAAAAAAAGAAGAACGCCAAATTGTGGCAAATAACTTGATAGGAAACTTTTGTTAGAAACTTTTTTTCGTAAAATTATTATTTGTAGCATCGATGTTCCTTACTTTTTATTCACCCTGCATAATCTGAATGGTAGCATCCACGCATTTGTCTGTAGTTCAGATGTATATGCAGGTGAATCTACTTTAACACTAAACCTGAGACAGCATATTAATTGTTGTCAAATAAGTAAAACCATCTAATCAGTACGTTCTACCAGGCGGCAGAGAACCAACCATTGGCATTGTTTGAAATGGGGAATATTTGGGCGCCTCAACATCTAACATGCAAAATGTTGGTAATTTTTGAGCATTGTTTATAAAGGCTTAGAAATAATTATTTCGCGGGAAACATGCGCCAAAGTACACAAAACATTTTACTTGAAAATGAGTTTTTTTTGCTACAACTATAAATAGCGGAATACACCGCCTCATTTGCCGCCTTAGTTAATTATGCTGAAACCACCTTTTTTGTCTAAATTCAATTATACAAAGCAAACAAACATATTCACAAAATGATTATTATGCTTTGTTGTTTGCTTAAATTATATTAATGCGATATTTTTCTAAATATTTTTTATGTAATAAGCTCTACACTGCTGCCAGGCATCTTCTCGTTCCTATGCGCCAGCGGTTCTCAAACAATAGATACCGATACATTTTGAACTTCCTGAATTGAAAGTACGCGACTATAAACGCAACGGCAGAGCGTCAGTTGCTAGTTATGTCATTCTGATTGTGTTACATAAGAGAGTTTGTCAGTTGGAGTTAAGGCGCTGAAAAAAATTATTGTATATTTACGCACACGTTTAGTAAATATGGATAGATTTTTAATTGAAGGCAAACGTAAGCTTAAGGACGAAGAAGCTTCTACTTCATCAGAAATGCCCAGTACCAGTGCTAATCCTGTTATAAAGTCAAAAACCCGAAAATAACCTGAACAGGCTGTGTACTTTAAAGCAGGAACATATTATTAGTCATTAGATCCATGCCTTAGAAATGTTTTATTTTAAATTTTTGTTATAATGGTTTCGCTGTGATAAAAACGTAAAAAATCAATTCTGATGTCCTGTTCATTTATTCGACGCCCCCCCCCCCCCCGTACGTAAATTAATAAAACTGTTTAAAATGACAACCACCAACATTATGACATTCTTCACATCAAACTACAACTGACCTTTGTACTCGTTGGATCATGTGTTCGATTAAAGTTGCACCCGCTTGGTTGATACAATTTTTTAAATTGTCCACATTAGTGTGAGACATACGAAACCCTACAGATAAACCCACAAATAAAAATCTAAAGGCGTTATAAAGGGTGTCCCAATAAGAGTGCCCGATTTAAATTTTGCGCCATTATTTTTCTGTGCAAGTGGCAGCTCTGAAATTTGACAGCTGTCATCTACGATTGTTCCGATTAATTATGGATAATTATGGAGCGCTACACAAAGGAACAACGCGTTATCATTGTGAAAACCTATTACAAAAATATATTTATCATATGACCTTGGCGGCCAAGCCATAGCACCCCCACGACCAATTCACCGATATGAAAAATAATTTTGAAGCTAATCTCGAAACATGATTCCATAATGGGCTGGAGCACCATCTTGTTGATACCACATATTTTATCTAATCATCCGTGGAACATTTTCCAATAGTATTTGAAAATCTTCATTTAGAAAATGTAGAATATTTTCAGCATACAGATAATTTGGCAGAATAAAAGGACGAATTATATAATTATATACCATACTTGTCGAAACATTAACGCCGTATCGATATTGATGATTTCGAACCCTAAACCCCATCCTGCGTAAATGTTGCCTCATCTGTCTACAAAATAAATAAATCAATAAAATTCGGATTTTCCTGATTGGGATGTAATAGTCATCCACAGTACCTAACTCGTGCATTATAATCCTGCAGCAATAAGTGTTGCACTTTCGTTTTTTGAAAAAGTATGTAGGCCATTGTCCTATAATATTCTCTGTACTGTCGAATGTGATTTCTCTACATTTCGAGAAATGCCACGTACGCATTCAATTAAATCTAACACATTTCAATATTGGGTTGTCTTACCATAAATGGACGAGCACCACCACCTCTTTTTAAATTAACACTTCCTCTCTCACGTGCCGTGCTTAGATATGCAGCATTCGAATTTCAAACATCAAGAATCTCGCCTGAGAAGAATAAGTATTTTAGCTGTTTTGTATTCAGTATGCACTACTGAACAACGCTACCAGGCGTTTCATCTCAACTTATGGAACACTCTGTATAATCAAACCCCGTTTTGACTGATTGGTTCAACTTTTTTCGCCACGCAATCGTCTATACTCGTTTTTCTTCGGATCTCGTCATTTCCAACGGAACATCCACTGGAACAAATCCACTAAGGATTAGAAAGTCTGATTAAAATAAGTGTTGGTTATGACTAGAGTCGATGGAAGTTAAGTCTATGCTGGGTGTTCTGACTATAGTTTTCAAAAAGATTATGACCACAGTGCACGTTGTGAGCAGCAGCTGTGCTAAGATTGTAAGCAATATGCCAGAATCGCAGATTGTGACCAGATCACAGTTAGAAGTGCACTTGTGGGTGTTATGATCAATTTAAAAAGTAGAGATTTTGACCATAGTGGTATTTAAGAAACTACAATGGAAGTGTAACCAATATAAAGTTGTTGATCACAGTTTCAAGTGGAGGTGGTGCCCAATTTGAACTAAATGGATGTTGTGATTAGTTTCAAAAGTGGAGATTACAATTGCAGTTGACGCTGCAGCCAAAAGCTGCACTGGGTTACAACCATTGTGAAGATTGTAACCACAATTAGAAGTGGTGGTTGTGACCAATTTGAACAGGTGGCTGTTAATGACCAGCCACAATAGTGAAGATTATGACTACACTTGGCGTTGTAACCAATATGGAGATGATGATCACAATTAAACGGAAATTGCGACTAATTTAAATGATTAAGATTGTAACCACAATGAACGTTCGAAGCAAAAGATACAGTCAAAGTTTAATCGATATGAAGGTAGCAATTACAATTAGAAATACACTGGGTAGGTACTGGTATTAAAATCAGTTTTAAAATTGGAGATGATCCATAAAGCTACCATTGAATTGTAACCAATGTGAGGTTTTTGATCACAATTAAAAGTAGAGGTGATGGCTAATTTGAACTAGTGGGAGTTATCACCAGTTTCAAAAATTGAGATTATGACCACAGTTGACATTGCAACCAAATGCTGTTTTGGGTTGTAACCATATTGGCGTTCTAACCACAATTAGAGGTAGACGTTGTAACTGATTTGAACTGGTGAAAGTTATGGATTAATTTCAAAAATATAGATTACCTATGATCACGGTGAAGGTTGTGGCCAAAATGTTACCAATGTGAATTTTGTGTGATCACAATAATAGAACCTTATAACCAATTCAATTTATGGTAGTTGTGATTATTAAACGTCAAAAGTGGAGATTGTGATAGCAGTGCACGTTGTAACTAAGAGCTGCATGTTATTGTAACCAATATGGAGGTCGTGATCACAGTTAAAAGTAGAGGTTGAAATTGATTTGACCTGGTATGAATTATCTTCAATTTCGACAGTATATATTATGACTACAGTGGCCGTGGTGACCAAAGTTATAGTGAGATTGTTACCAATGTGGAAGCTGTGATCACATTTATAACTGGAGGTTGTGACTAATTTGAACTGATAGGTGTTACGACCAGTTACGAATATTATGACCAGAATGAACGCTGCTACCAAAACGTACAATAGGATTGCAACCAATGCGATATTTGTGAAATTAGAAGTTGAGATTGTGGACACACAATGGGATTGTAACCAATGCGAGTTGTACCTTTCCATACTTTATTCGTGACACAACTTTCTTTGAATAGTTAGTATACAGAGTGTCCCAAAACTCCTGGGACATAGAGCTACCACGTATTCTAGAGGTCAAAAGAAGTCGATTGGGCCCAACTTTGTCATATACCAAAATGTACCGTTTGCCCGTGAGAGGAGTTCAAAGTTTACTTAAAAAATAACATTTTTGTATGCTGTTCAGAAACGTGTGAACCAATTTTAATAACATTTGGTACCTGGGTACTTCAAAGGAAGCCACTACTTTCAGTAACGAAAGAAACCCAAAGAAAATTGGAGAGGGGTTAAAACCACCCCCACCCCCTGATAAATTTGTTCAGAATTTTTTTAAGGATGATGATACGATTCTATGTTTTTTGTAAGGGGAAGACTTATTCATTAGCTTCATTTTTTGACTCTTATAAAAACTCCGTAATTCGTATAGTTTCGATGAAAAAAAAATGTTTACTCAAACACTGTTAACCGATATTATTATTGCAGATTTAATTGTATTACAAAATTTAGTTGGCCGTAGACACAAAAATAAAACTTTTTTACAACAAATGTTCAATGTGACCTCCACCTTCATTGATGCAGAGGTCAACACGACGTAAAAACTTGAAATGCACCCTTCTTAAAACATCGTCATTTTCTCGTAGTGCGTTTACACCATTTTGAATTCTGTCCCACAGTTGTTCAGCATTATTAATTTGTACCTCGTATACTTTTGCTTTTAACGCTCACCATATGAAGAAGTCACAACGATTTAAATCTGGAGACCACGGTGGCCATTGAATGGGTGCTTCTTGTCCCCTACCAATCCATCTACCAGCAACCAAAAAATTGTCGAAAATTCCGACCCAGACATTAATTTTAAATTCTCGTTGATAATGTCTAGTTTTAACAGCATGTGGATTTTCATCTGCATAAATATGTTCATTGTGTAGGTTTGTCACGCCATGACGCGTAAAACAAGACTCATCAGTAAACAAGATATTAGTGTGGAATCCATCGTCGACTACTCTGCGCTCCCGAATAATTTCTGCAAAGTTTAAACGTGATTCGTGGTCAAGTGGCAATAATTCTTGAACTGGCTGGATGTGAAAAGGACGAATTAATTGATCGGCAACTGGCAAGGATCCGACTTACAGTGCTTTTTGGAATCCCAGTTTCACGTTGCAATATTCTGGTACTGATCTCAGGATTATTATCAATCCTTTGAAGAACTGCTTCTTCCACAATGGGTATTCGGGCTTGTCGAGGTCTTCCAGTGTTAAATCTGGCTGGCTGCAAACTTTCTGTTTCTCGAAGACGACATTCGATACGAGCAAAAGTTTTGTGATTTGGAATTCTTCGATTTGGATATCTCTCTTGATACACGCGGACACTCTCGCGGCAGTTACGTTGACAGTATCCAAGAACTAATAACATGTCGGTCTGCTCATTGAAAGGGAAATCCATATTTGATAGCGGCAAAAATAACAGCAGCAACAACAACAACAATTAAAGCAGCAACGATGGTTACAATAACAAAAAAGAATACAAAAGCAACAAACAGTGAACAATTATTGAAAAGTTTACTGTCGACAATCAACTGAGATGATTATGAATTTGTTTCCTATCAAAATTATCACCTTTGTTTTATTTTTGTGTCTACGGCCAACTAAATTTTGTAATACAATTAAACCTGCAATAATAATATCGGTTATCAGTGTTTGAGTAAACATTTTTGTTCTTCGAAACTATACGAATTACGGAGTTTTTACAAGAGTCAAAAAATGAAGCTAATGAATAAGTCTTCATGTCAGATGATGATGATGATGATGACCTTAAAAAAACATAGAATCGTATCATCATCCTTAAAAAAATTCTGAACAAATTTATCAGGGGGTGGGGGTGGTTTTAACCCTTCTCCAATTTTCTTTGGGTTTCTTTCTTACTGAAAGTAGTGGTTTCCTTTGAAGTGCTCAGGTACCAAATTTCATTAAAATTGGTTCACACGTTTCTGAACAGCATACAAAATTGTGATTTTTTAAGTAAACTTTGAACTCCTCTCACGGGCAAACGGTACATTTTGGTATATGGCAAAGTTGGGTCCAATCGACTTCTTTTGACCTCTAGAATACGTGGTAGCTCTATGTCCCAGGAGTTTTGGGACACCCTGTATAAAGAATCAAATATTTTTGAAGTTTTGGCTATTAATACTCACATGTTACCAACTTCGCCGTTATTATTCCAATAATTTTTTTTCTAAATGATTGATACTAGCTTGCCTCAGCATATTTCATCTTCCGTTTATTCTGCGACCCTGTTCAGATCTATTCATCACTTCTGTTCAACCTACTACATCTCTCGTGAATACTCGTACTACACCCACATTTTGAACTTGTACTTGTCTTATGTATTTATCTTGGTCGATTATGACCTGAAATTCTGCCACCGAATGTATTATCAGATTCTCTATTTTAGCAATATTCACATTCAGTTCCGCTTGATCACAGCATTATGCCGACGCCTTACATAAATTCACGATCGTAAGCATCTTGAGTTCTCTCATCAACTGGGAAACTAAATCTAAACCGTTGATAATTTCCTGGTAATATTCCCATCGCTGCACGTCTTCTTTGTTCATTTTAAAATATATATTCTAAATAGATATTCTATTATAAGAATAACAGGTAAATAATTTCAAACTTATTATCTAAATGGTCGATATACAAAGCTTTTGAAAATAATGCTTTTACGAAACAGTACTTTTGCAAAACAGTGCTTTCGCAAAACAAAGTTTTTATAAAACGACGGATTTATAACCCATTACTTTCACAGAACAGCACTTTTACAAAACAGTATCTTTGCAAAGCAGAGTTTCTACAAAACAAACGCATATGTGAAATATCGCTCTTGTAATACTGTACTGTGCAAAACAATACTCGTATCAAACAGCACTTTTAAAAAGCTGTAAGTACTTTTACAAAACAACATTTTACAAACCAACGTTTTTACAGCACTTTTAAAACGCTGTAAGTACTTTTAAAAAACAACATTTTACAAACCAACGTTTTTACAAAACAAAGTTTCTAAAAAACGACGGATTTATATAACAACGTTTTGCAACACAGTAATTTTACGAAACAGCGATTTCATGAAACAACGATTTTGCAAACTTTTACAAAATAGGGCTTTTGCAAGATAATGCCCTAACTAAACAAAATTGCTACAACACAGTGGATTTTCTGTTAGATCGATTTTGCAAAATCATGTTTCTGCAAAATAGTATTTTTGCAAAACAGTAGTTTTTCAAAATAGCATTTTTGTAAAACAGTGCCTTTGCAAAACAACATTTCTGTAACGCGGTCGAGTCCTACGATATCGCTTTTACAAGATAACGCTATTGTAAAACAAGACGTTTACGAAATTTGCGAAGTAGCGCTTTTACTAAACAGTACTTTTTACAATAGAACTTTTTGCAATACAGTGTATTTGCAAAACAAAATTTCTATAACGCGGTGGAATCCTACGATATCGCTTTTGCAAGATAGCACTATTGTGAAACAAGACGTTTACGAAACATCACTTTTACTAAACAGTGCTTTTACAATACAGCATTTTTGCAATACAGTGTATTTGCAAAACGAAATTTCTATAACGTGGCGGAGTCCTACGGTATCGCTTTTAGAAGATAGCGCTATTGTAAAACAAGATGTTTACGAAATTTGCGAAGTAGCGCTTTTTTTACTAAACAGTACTTTTTACAATAGAATATTTTTGCAATACAGTGTATTTGCAAAACAAAATTTCTGTAACGCGGTGAAGTCCTACGATATTGCTTTTACAAGATAGCGCTATTGAAAAACAAGACGTTTACGAAATTTACGAAGTAGCGCTTTTACTAAACAGTACTTTTACAATAGAGCATTTTTGCAATACAGTGTATTTGCAAAACAAAATTTCTATAACGCGGTGGAATCCTACGATATCACTTTTGCAAGATAGCGCTATTGTGAAACAAGACGTTTACGAAACATCACTTTTACTAAACAGTACTTTCACAATACAACATTTTTGCAATACAGTGTATTTACAAAACGAAATTTCTATAACGTAGCGGAGTCCTACGATATCGCTTTTACAAGATAGCGCTATTGTAAAACAAGACGTTTACGAAATTTACGAAGTAGCGCTTTTACTAAGCAGTAGGTACTTTTACAATAGAACAATTTGCAATACAGTGCATTTGCAAAAAAAAATTTCTGTAACGTGACGGAGTCCTACGATATCGCTTTTACAAGATAGCGCTATTGTAAAACAAGACGTTTACGAAATTTACGAAGTAGCGCTTTTACTAAGCAGTAGATAGGTACTTTTACAACAGAACATTTTTGCAAACAGTGCATTTGCAATACAAAATTTCTATAACGTGGCGGAGTCCTACGATATCGCTTTTACAAGATAGGGCTATTGTAAAACAAGACATTTACGAAATTTACGAAGTAGCGCTTTTACTAAGCAGTAGATAGGTACTTTTACAACAGAACATTTTTGCAAACAGTGCATTTGCAATACAAAATTTCTATAACGCGGTGAATCCCTATAATATCGCTTTTACAAGATAGCGCTATTGTAAAACAAGATGTTTACGGAATTTACGAAACAGCGCTTCTGCAAACCAGTAGTTTTACAAAACAACGTATTACAGAACAGAGTTTCTAGAAAACGACCGATTTATATAGCAACGTTTTGCAAAACAATACTTTCGCGAAACCGGCATTTAATGAAACAACGATTTTGTGAAACTTTACAAAAGAGGGCTTTTGCAAATCAGTACTTTTGCAAAGCAATGCTCTTACTAAACAAAATTTCTGCAAAACATTGGATTTTCTATTAGATCGATTTTGCAAAACCATGTTTCTGCAAAATAGTAATTTTGCAAAACCGTTCACTACACGAATACCACTTTAAGCTGTATTAATGTGTTTGAATGGTTTAAACGTTTCAAATATGGACGTACGGACATTCAAGATGACGTTACAACAGGGCTTCCATCAATCTTTCGAAATTTAGATTCAGTTGCAAATGAGTTAAACATCCATAAGAAGTCAATCAACTAATCTTCCATACAAATTTTGGAATGAGGCAGAGAAAGTGCAAAGTTCGTTTCGCTCAGTCTTACGGATAAGATGCACAGACTATTCTTAGTTCAAACTTACCGCAAAAATTCTAATTTTCTTAATTACATTGTCACTGTCAATAAGTCGTGGGTATTTCAGCACGATCCTCAAACAAAACGCCAAAGCATGTAATGAAATGGCAAATCTTCACCATACCCGAAAAGTTTCGTTTGCAAAATTCCAGAATGACAACCATGATTAAGCTTTTTCTATAACCAAGGTGTTATCTATATCTAAGAATTTGTTCCTGATGTCCAAGCAGTAAACAATGCATTCTAAGTTGAAGTGACGAAGAGATTATTGCACCGCATTTCTCAAGTGCAACCGCAATTTCGAGAAAAAGGTAATTGGTTGTTATACGATAGTGCAGCTACCCATTCTACACTGGACGTAAAGTCATTTCTCATAAAACACTGAGATTAATCACATATTATATTCACCTGACTTCAGCAGCAAACTGTTTTTAGACAGTATAAACTCTCAAAGCAAACGATTTCAAAACATAAAAGATATTAAGAAAATTGTAATACCGAATTGAAAGCAGATTCTTCGAACGCCTTTACCGACTATTTTCCAAAAACTTTAAAACATTGCAATACGTATATTAAAGTAAATGGAAATTATACTCAATAAATATCTAACACTTTTAGTGTTACTTAAACTATGTTTCTTCGGTGCCTGTCCGAGAATTAAATTGCCAAATCTCGTATAATAACGATATTACAATTTACGTTCTTCATCAAAGAATCCTGATAACATAAAATCTGAAAACATATAATATCCCATGCATTTTTCCTATAGCTCAGTAATCCTAGGAAATGCTGTATATAGCAAACTAGAGCAATTAAAAATAGACGGATAAAAGCTTTGCTGAATGTTGTAAATATTTTAGAACCTACAGCGAATTCTAGCGCATAAATTCCGTAAAAAAGCCATAAAACTAATTAGAACGAACGTTTGCCAAAGTTTGAATATTATTTTGCTGAACTGAAAACGCAAATTCTTGTAAATGATAGAAGCTGAAATCGTTTTCACATTTGCTAATTGTTTGATTGTTTGGAAATTGCTTTAGTAACCCATTTATACGTATTTGTTGATGACTAGCAAACCAACGAAAATAATTTTTAAAAATTTTCCTCGTACAGATTAACAACCAGCATGAATGATTCTATTTTCCTTTTGTCCGCCTAACTAAACTTAAACTGATTGTTAAAATATATTAGCAATTTAAAAGCGTTAGTTAAGAGTTAAACACGTTGTAGCAGTTATGGGTAAACATTGCAGCTAAATAATGATAGTTATCTGCAGTAATATCCACTTAAATGGCGTATTTACAAATCAGATAATCTGCAAATTCCTACTTTCGCGCACGTCTCGGATTTTGTGTAACATAATACGAGTTTATATATCAGCAAATGCTTTTATGTGTTGTGTGCAAACACGCTCGCTTTGCTTTGCTTTTGCTGCAATGTACACCACGAGCAACGCTCTGGCTCTAATCAACTTTTCTCCCACGAGTGATAACGCTCTCTAGTTTTAATATAATGAAAATAAAATTAAAGTTTAGATTATAACGAAAAAATAAATTAAACCGGAAATTCTCTCTTCGTTAGATTACATGGAGTTTTAAGGCTGGCCTTTTCGTAGAAGGGTAGTTGGTTATTATTCCAAACAGTTTCGAGCGAAACTCTAGATTCTAATCTAGGGCATGCCCTTAGGTGTCATGTTAAATACGTTGCAGTTTTATATTAGATGTGACTTCCACCGTCAGGATAGCTTTACTTTGTGATGTCACCTAGGAATGTGCCTTCATATTGCCTTGCACCCCTACGGAATGTATTTAATTTGAAACCCAAGAGACAGGTTTAGTTGTTAGTATAGCTCAGTCTCTGTATTATGAAATGTGTCACCGTTATGTGATTTCATCAACAAAAAACACAATTTAGAAATAAAATGATCAACATCCAAACGTAAAACTAGACCTTATAGAGTACCAAACCAATATAAATACCTATGATGGACATTTGTTTATTATGTAACAGTTATTATAGTTAAAATGTAGAAACTATACAGACTGATTACTAGGGGAGTACGCATCTACCATTCCAAACATAGGCAACCCAAAATACACATCACAAGATACTGCGATATTTCAATTTCTTTTGCGATATTTTTGAATCAGTGATGCCTATTTGATTTACTTGACAGTTTACTGGCTTAAGTAACGCTGATTCAACTCACACAAACTTTGAATAACATGATATTTGTTGAATATACTAAAACACCGCACATAGCAATCAAACATATCTGATTCATAAAACCGCTAATAAAAATTTAAATATTGATATGTATTCTGGATTGCCTATTTTTGGAATGTTAGACTCGTCCTGCCTATTTTTGGAATGTTAGACTCGTCCTGCTCGTGAATCCCCGCTCTTATTACGGCTGAAACCGTCTTCCCGTTCCAATTCGCCAGCCTCTTCGATCTAGCGCATCTTCCTCGGTTAGCCCTCTCGTTGCCACGGCTTTTCTAACACCCTCGTTCCATGATCGTCTTGGTCGTCCTCTCTTCCTTCTACCTGGTGGAACCCAGCTCCAGATTCTTTTAGGCCATCTTGTTTCGTCTATACGTATAAGATGCCCGAACCATTTCAGTCCTCTTCGTTCCACTCTATCATACAATAGTATCTTACGCTTGCATCTTCCTTCTGACCTCTTCGTTTGTAAGGTGTTCCAGTCTTGATATTCCAGCACTCCTCCTTAAGTATTACATTTCTACAGTGTTCACTTTTCTCTTGTATTCGGAATTCAGTGTCAATATCTAGGCGCCATAACATAGAACCGATTCCACTAATGACTTTCCGATATGCTTTTTTGTTCCGGCTGATATATGCTTATCCCACCATACCGATTTCAGTGATCCTACTATTTTCTTGCTTTGTTCTATCCTGTTCTTAATTCCTGTTGTATCATATCCGTTTCGTGTTATTATAGTACCAAGATATTTAAACTGGTTGACTTGTTTGATGTTAATGTGGTCTTGAGGAGGAGTGTGAATGTGGCTTCAGAATTTACCACCATACATTATCTTTTTCTCAGCTTTTACCGAAGTTTATTTTTAGTCCCCACTCTTCATATGCCGTATGTAATCTTTGGAACATGAATTCAAGGTCGCATGAATCTTGGGCAACAATTGCTTGTTCATCTGCAAACTTTAAGTGGAATAAGCAGCGATCATTGATTGGAACTCCCATTCCATTTACTCGTTTTATCCAGTCTTCCAAAGTGCTTCTAAATAGATGTTAAATAACAAGGGTGACAGTGAGCATCCCTGCCTCAGCCCTTTTGATGTGATCGGCCTTGATGTTACTCCATTTTGTGTTATAACAGCCACATTTTTGTTGTATTTTACTTTAATTATATCTATAATATCCTCATCCACTTCATATTTTTGTAGTACTAAACATAGTTTTTTTCCGGAGCTCTGTACCATTGGCTTTCTCTAGATCAACAAAGACAAAGACAAGAGGACGTGAAATTACGCTCTGCGTGGTTCCTAACATATCAGCAATGTGGACCTGGCGATCTCCTCTTTGGTGCATAGCAACGGTTAAATTTCTTTGTTCTGTTGTTAAATGGTTTCTCTGCATTGTTGTTTATAATTAAGAACACAAATGTAACACGCAAAAAAAACAATGAACAAAGAAGATCTTAAGCAGACAGGAAAGATTATTCAAACAGTCAAACACACAAACTCAACTTGACACGAATACGGTTAAATAGTTGCAACTGGATTTGATTAGATTTTGTTTTTTAACATCATACACTGCCACTTGCTCTAACTATAAATAATCGACCACCATTAGTCCCCAAATACAAACATATATGCTTTATATTACAATAACCCTATTCATTTTTGAGTAGTTTATATTTGTAAATTTTCTAGTTAGATTAACACAACAATATTTACCTTCAAGCCAACTTTAACTGAAGACATATGTGAAGGGTTGATTATAATTAAATAAAGCCAGCGTTTAAATTCTTCGAACTGGAATGATTACCGTAGTGTGTTTCATTGCAATGGTAGTAACGCAATATTTAGTTCTATAAACAGTTTCAGGCATAAAGTCAATGATTGAAGATTTAGAAAAACTAATGACCGATTTCTTATTCAATAAGCGGCTAAAATATCACAATTAGTAAATATATGCGTCTATGTAAGCATTTGTTATTTAATATTAGTTTATAAATATTTTAAGTGCTGTGGTAGCTTAGTTAGCAGAGCGCTGGTTTTCTGGGCAAAGCATCGATTATGGCTTGTATTCGATTCCCCAACATCTTGTGCCGCAACCCACCAAACATAATTTCCCAATCCGGCTTTGGCAACCACGGCTTGTTAATTCCAAAAAGCTTATCCTGAATTTTTATCGTTGGTATTCGATGTTAAACTGTAGGTTCCCCGAGTTTCTGTCTCAGCGCTAAGGAGAAGCAGAAAAGAAGCCCAGCAGTGATATAAGAAACTGTTACATAAATAGATATTTTAAGATTTCATAATATTTTTGCAATTTTAAATTCGTAAATTTCCAGAAACATGTTTGAATAGATATGCCAACCACATATTTGCATCCCAAAATTATGATGGTAATTTTTTAAATTAGATGAGAACATATGAGACAATGTAATTTCAGACACTTCAATTAACATAGGAATTCAAATATGGATCGAATAAAACAAAATGTGTGCAGTGTCATAAGGGGCTTTATACGCTGTACAGTAAAATTAACACTTCCATATTTCCTTCCTAATTGAAAAAAAGTTACTATTTCAATTCTTTTGTCTCCATCCCTATGAAGTCCTTCTTTTCAAAAACCTTTTCTATACAATTCGGTAATTACTTATCCTTATTGTCTTCTTATTTGTCGTGTTTGGTTACCTCTCACTGCAATTGCCTTTTTTCCTGATTAGTTGAACAAAGATTTGAGGATTTTACTACTTTGACCTCATAATTTAATAGTTTTTAAAGGCCTTAACTTAACTCTTCTCCACTCCGATTTCGGATCATTGGAGTTAACTCTAGCATTTCGAAGCACGACGTTAGTTTTCTATGGAAAATTAAAACGATTAACTTAATTTTAGTATAAAGCACAAATTCCTCAGTTCAATTAAACCGATTATTTATCTGGGGTAGTTTGGAAAGTCTCCAGTAATTCATACCTATGGTAGATTTGAACCAATAGAAGGATATTGTTAATTATTTTTCTTTATCTTTAAAAAATACAAAAAATGCATTTGGAAAATGCTCAAAAATGGCTTGGAACCTAGAATATTTCAGAAACTATTAATGAGAGAAAATGTAAATTTTTTCATTTGCAAAACCAACGGCTTTCTATTCTTAAGTATCACATAGATATTAGCAAGTCCTGAGTATTGACAATTTATAGCGTTTATTATAACTAAAATTACCAGTTTTACCAACCACCCGTACAAGCAATAGCCGAAGGATCATAATCTATGGTACTGTTGAGTACTGTAGCGTGTTGTGTAAAGTAGCAAAGCGAATTCTGAAATCTGGTAAGGTGAACTCCACTATAAGTAGGCGAAGCTTTCCTTTGCAAGTCGGCTACTCTCAGTCTAAATATACAAGATTTAAGCAGTTCCTCTCAACGTGTAACCAACAGGGATTTTTTGTTTTTGTATTGTACAAATGAAACCAGATTTATTAGTTATGAAATTTACAAGAATTCGTAAAACACCATTTATAGGTTAAATAACTAAATTGCACATGGGAAATGATTGTGGGAAGGCCCGAAGGCAGTTACGCACCCTGCTGCCACTTTAACCCTGTTTAAGGTAGTTAGTGACCTGGCGCACTAACGCAGAGTTAAGGGCTGCATTTTAAACTATTTGAATTATTATTATTTATTTCTCGTTGGCTTACTAACCCAAGAGCAATAATATGCTTTTTGATAAGCCCCAGTTTTTATATTGACTTTGTATTACTGTAATTTGTAAGTAAATTGTATTTATCTAATTTTGACACATAAAGTGACACTTTTCAAAACTGTCTGACGTTAAGCAACGCTTTACTTTTCGTAACTAGTTACGTAATGAAAAATATTTCGTAACCAGTGATGAAAAATTCATTTCATCACCAGTTACTAGCATGGAAACTGTCATTATTAATTTGATACGACTTATGTCGTATGGCGTTTCTAAGGAAATTAGTTATGACGTTTAATGATAGATCAACTGGAAAATTATAAAACTATGTTTTGGTCAAAATTAGATAAAATCTTGTATGCAACACGTTATGAAATGTTATTTTGTGTAACTCATGTAATTTTGCAGAATCTCGCTTCCATTTCGTTACACAAAATAACCCTTTTCATAACTAGTTACATAAATAGCTATTGTATTACTTATTTCAACAAACCAATACATCGTTCAAATTGTGTTTATTTGTTTGCTTGATTCGTACATAGTTGAAGGTGTTGACAATTAAATCTAATATTTTTACGAAGACTTGCAGCATGAAAAACAAGTAAATAAATGTGACCAAGTGGAAGATTTTAAATTAAAATGTAACATATGGAAAATATTTCTTATATTTCTTCAAGTTTTACGATATGAACCAAATAAACGCTCAGTTGTGGTATTGGTATAAAAAGAATAGACGATACCATCCAAGTTAGAAATACATTATTTAGCTTAAACTACTTGGAGGGTAGGTACCTACCCTCCAAATAGTTGTACATGCTAATCATAACACCTCATATATAGCGCCTCTAAAATAACGCCTCTAAAATAGCGCCTCTAAAATAACGCCTCTAAAATAGTGCCTTTAAAATAGCGCCTCTAAAATAGCGCTTCTAAAATAGCGCCTCTAAAATACCGCCTCCAAAATAGCGTCTCTAAAATAGTACTTCGGAGATAACACTGTCAGAGATATCTCCGGATAAAGTAGGGTTTCATAACAATAGCGTCCTCAATTATAGCGCCCACCAAATATACATTAACTGATAATGTGTCCTATAAAAGCAGTGCCCATCAAAAATAGCGCCATCGACAATAGCATCCGCTAAACATAGCACAGTTTAAAATAAGACTGCAGAGAATAAGTATTTGATTAAAACCGAAACTTACATTTTTTAATTAAACAAATCATTGTAAAACCGATATAAACTACTCAAAAATGAACAGAGATATTGCAGTGTAAGACACTTAAAGGCAACACCAATTGCATTTATAATAAAAAACTACCAAAACAACTAAATGTAACGTCTTTTTAGTAATGACCATGAAAATTACAACAAACGTACGTTTAAAGAAGAAATTTAACAATATTTTAATGAAAATCGTTATTGTCGCCGTTCACTTAACTTAAATTTATTAAATTCTAATACCGCGTGGCACCTCCTCTGGCAGTAATAATAAACTACTCTGCATCTTGCTGGCATACTCTCAATGCAATTATCAATATGATCTTAAGGAATTTGATGCCACAGTACCGGCAATACATCCCGCAGCTGTTGCGCAGTAGTAGGCCTTGGATTGTGATGATCCAGCTTTCTCTACAGAAGGTCCATGCATGTTAGGTGGGGTTGAGGTCCGAAGATAGCGGAGGAAGAGGAAGATGTTTCATTTCTTCATCTAGAAGCTTCCCTAAAACAACCCGAGCACGATACGTACTTGCGTTATCGTCAAGAAAAACAAAATATTCCCGTCCAACAGCGTTGCGACGGTTCAGAACATGGTCCATAATGATCTCTTGGGCATAACGTTGGCCCGTGAGTGTACTACTAATGATATGGAGATCACTACGTCACCCTAAAGAAATTCCAGCCCATACCATAAGACCGCCACTACCAAAGGCAACGACCGCTTCCGTATGCTGAGGTAAGGTACGATGTCCGGCACTACAGTAAACACTTTGACGCCGGTTATCATTGCAATATCTGCACTCGAAAACAGTATATCATCCCATGGTGTCGCCTCTTGAAGCCTACGTCTTGACCATTTAACCCGGTGTCTTCATTGCGCCACAGTTTAGGGTACGTGAAATTACACTCTGCGTAGTTCCTAACATATCAGCTATGTCGATCTGGCGATCTCCTCTTTGGTGTATAGCAACCGCTAAATGTGCTTGTTCTATTGTTAAATGGTTTCTCTGCATTGTTGTTTATTATTAAGAACACAAATGTAACACACGAATAAAAAAATAGTGAACAAAAAAAGATGTTAAGAAGACAGGACCACAAACACGACTTGACACTAGTATGGTTAAACAATTGCAACTGAATTCGATTGGTTTTGTTTTTTAACATCAAACATTGCCGCTTGCTCTAATTATCAATCATAGACGACCATTAGCCGCCAAATACAAACATACAATGCGGCCATAAAATGTCCTCCCCCTACTAACTTTTGAACGACTTGATATTTCTTCACAAGTTTCAAAATGGCGCCTAGCCGCCATATTGAACTATTTTTTTAAACAGCGATGAGGGTCGAGTGACATCTCATTTGAAAGGTATTTTAATTCTGCGTCTGATCCTTGAGTTTCATATAAAAATATTCACCCAGAAAAAAATGACAGATGATTGAAAATAACAAGTTTATGGAAAAAAGAAGATAGCCGGACAATTGTGCGATTTGCCTCTTAGAGGACACCAACTTTGGTTTATGGCACTTTTCCCGTAGCTCGTACCATTCGGCCGCTAGGGGCGTCCAAAGTCGAAACACAAATCGACGTCCAGCACGTGCCCCCATCATCGGAGCGGGTCGGTCGCCAGCTCAATCTGTTCGCTTAAGTACGGCGCATCGACGGCCGGCGAAGGCGGTTCTGACATCCCCGAAAAGCCTTCGAAAAAGAACGTAAAAATCGGCATAAAAACTTAGCCGGCGTCCCCCTCGCCCCTCGCCTCGCGGGGATGCTAGAACCGGCCATCGATGCGCCCTACTTATCCGAACAGATTGAACTCGCGACCCACCCGCCGCGATGACGTGGACACGTGCTGGACGTCGATTCGTGTTTCAACATTGGAAGCCCCTAGTGGCCGAATGGCACCAACTACGGGACAGTGCCATAAGGAAAAGTTGTTGTCCTCGACGAGGCCAACAACATATCTGGACCTCAAATCGCAAAATTTTCCGGGTGCCTTCTTTTTTCCATAAACTTGTTATTTTTAATCATCTGTCATTTTTTCTGGATGAATATTTTTTATGAAACTTAAGGATCAAAAACAGAATTAAAATACCTTTCAAATGAGGTGTCACTTGACCCTCATTGCCATTTAAAAGAATAGTTCAAGATGGCTGCCAGGCGCCATTTTGAAAGTAGGGGGAGGATATTTTACGACCACACTGTAATGCTTCATATTACAGTATCCCTATTCATTTTTGAGTAGTTTATTTGTTTAAAATTTTTTAACGGGAATTATGTTTTAAAACGCATTTTTAACCGACGCTATTTTTTAGAAGCACTAGTTTTAAGACACGCTAAGACAATGTACTTACAATTTAAAATTATAGTAAACCTTTAAAACCAACCTATACGGAGTCCTCCAGATTTCCAAACAATATTTTTTTTTCATATATTAAGTTCCCAAGATGTATTAGTTGAGAATCTGTATCATTGTTGTTAGCCAATATTACTATAATTACTAAAATAAGAAAATAATGTTTACTTTTACAATTAAGCAAAAATCTAAAAATATATTCATTAATTCATGTCCCATCGCTTAAATACCAGAATATGAATTAAAGTTTCTGATGTTCTTGTGGGGGAACGGATAAGGCAATCGTCTTACAAGCTGAATTTACGATTACGACTGCAACAATGCCGTTTTCCATGTCACAAAAAAAAAACAGTAACCGCAAGGTTTTAGTTCTCGAACGTTTGCTTGAACTTTTTGCTTTGAGGGAACTCGCATTGATTGTTGCTTGGTTTCAACATTTGTGTGCGAAGTTCAAGCTTCGGCGCCAGTCACATTTTGCATTATTTACTCATGTCCATCAATTTCTTAAAGATACAAGAAAGTCAATGCGGAGGCCATTCACTGGATTTTGTAAACATTCATCAACATCTTTGGCACCCACACCACAAAACTAATAACAGCGGCACTTCATACATGGCGGGATTTTCAATCGTAGTGTTAATTTTAGCGTTACATTATTCAACTGAATACAATGACAGAACCGTGATAAAGTGACGTGACGTGTGGTTAGCTCGTCAACCACTATAGCACCCCCACAATGCGTAGGTATTATATTTCCCACCGTCAGTTCTGTTCCCAATCTGAAACAATTCGGAAACCTGGGAAACCCTGTATATGAAGAAGAGGCAACTCCTATAACGGCCTTTGCTTTATAGTATGTATGTTTAAACTAAGTTTACTTGTACCTATTGTGACGCAATAAAGACTTTGAAAATTAAATTGATCTACTTACAGTTCATAAATCTGCACTCATGTATGTAAGTTTCCTTTGCAATGTCTACTTGCTCTCCTTGGCAGGTTGTGAATTAATTAATATGTTTTAGCTTGTTGCTTACTTTTGAAGGTAAACACAATTTTCTCTTTTTATTAAAAGATAGTAATGATGTTTAACGACAACAACATAGATTTCCAGCTTATGCATCTTGGGCACATAAAATCTGAATAAATGTAATTTTACATGGATTATGTCTATGCATCGGAAAGCTAAGAAACCCTGTATATACTTGCACTTACAACTCATAAATCTACACTATTTTATGTAGGCTTCGTCGCCATGTCTAATTGCTTTCCACGGCAAGTGTAAATTGATGGATATGTTTTTAAAGCTTTGCTTAATTTTAAACGTGAACATAGTTTCCTTTTCTTCAAACGATACTGTTGACAACTACAATATAGTTTCTCAGCTAATTTTCCATGGATTGTATCTGTTCTTGGGAAACCTAGGAAACCCTGTATACCTATATAGTTATTGACATTAATATATGCCAAGTTGCAGGTACCTAAGTTATACATTTAATATTACTGTGGCACTGGTACTGATTTGGTTAAATTGAAAAATTCGGAACAAGGGCTGTGATAAAATACCTGTTTAAGAAGGGGTTTATCACCGCAGGAAATTTATACTGACATATCCGGAATGTTGGATGATTCTACCCCGTCGTATCAAGTAATTAAGAATTAGTACCGGGATTTCAAATTAGGAAGGAAGTCGTATCAACACGCACCAGGTGCTGGGCTACCAAAAACTGTTGTCATTCAATCAAATATTGATTTTATGCGTGATATAATACTGAGTGATCGGAGAATTGCGGTCAAATATATTGCTGAGACATTTGACTTTTTCGTTGGAAGCGTGGAGAAAATTTTTCACGAGGAATTGGGGTTTGAACAATTTTGCGCACGATGAATTTCGAAAATTTTGTCACTTGATCAGAAGCGGACCAGGTTTCTTACTGCTGCGAGTAATTTGAGATTAATGGACAAGGGTTTGGATAGAATTTTGGAAAGATTTGTAACTGTAGATGAAACCTAGTTCATCACTTTGATCCAGAGTCTAAACGACAGAGGACGGAACGGCGGCATCGTGGTACCCCGCCCCCAGGAAATATCCGTGTAACTTCATTGATCGGAAAGATAATGCCAACAGTGTTTTGGGATTCTGAGGGAGTTCTTGTTGATTGTTGTGGTCATACAATAACGGTAACCATTACGCAAAACTCATCTCAAAAGTTCGTGAGGCTATAAGGCAAAAAAGGCGTGGAAAATTAAATCGCGGCGGTCTGTTCCGCCAAGATAACGCTCCCGCTCACAAAAGCTGTGTTTCTATGGCTGCTATCCACAATGCCTGATTTGAAATTTTAAATATACAGGGTGTCTCAGAAAGAATGGGCCAGCGTTTAACCATAGATTCTTTAGTTAAAAATAAACCGATTAAACCTAATATACCTTAGTAGAAAAGTCCTTCCTTAAGAAGTTATAGGGCCTTAAAGTTCATTTTTTTATTTTTTCTTTTTATTGTAATTTAAACAAATCTAAAGATATTTCTTTGAAATTTGGTACACATACTTATTATTATGCAATACAGTGACAGAATTATTTTCATTAACCAGACTTGACCGCAAGAGGTACTTAACCTACCACTGAAATTTTATTTTAGCTCTAACTTTGTCATTAGTAGAACGTTTTAAAATTTTATGTTATTTTCTGAAAGAGCATTAAAAAATACAAAAATAAGGTACTCTTAGTTAATACGCGTAGAGGCAACCGTTTGCCTTAAAATGCTTGTCCCAAGTTTTGAGTTGTCGTTATGACGTGCAATTATCAGCTAGCCATGATCGTAAAAACAATGGGTAGTGTTTGTGACCTACACTGAAGAACAATGCGAAGTCAATTAAATACTTTGGTGTTGTAAAAATAATATTTTTAATTTCTGTTTCATTTACGAAAATGCCTCGACATAACGAACGTCGCTGCATATTCGTAAACACAAAATAGAAATTAAAAATACAATTTCTATAACACCAAAGTATTTAATTGACTTAGCATTGTTCTTTACTGTAGGTCACAAGCACTACCCATTGTTTTTACGATCGTGGCTAGCTGATAATTGCATGTCGTAACGGCAACCCAAAACTTGGGACAAGCATTTTAAGGCAAACGGTTGCTCCTACGCGTATGAACGAAGAGTACCTTATTTTTGTATTTTTTAATTGTCTTTCAGAAAATAACATAAAATTTTAAAATATTCCACTAATAACAAAGTTAGAGCCAATATAAGATTTCAGTAGTAGGTTAAGTGTCTCTTACGGTCAAGTCTGGTTAATGAAAATAATTCTGTGACTGTACTACATAATGATAAGTACATATGTGTACCAAATTTGAAAAAAATATCTTTAGATTTGTGGAAATTACAATAAAAAGAAAAAATAAAAAATTCAATTTAAAGGCCCTATAACTTCTTAAGGAAGGACTTTTGTACTAAGGTATATTAGGTTTAATCGGTTTATTTTTACCTAAAGAATCCATGGTTAAACGCTGGCCCATTCTTTCTGAGACACCCTGTTATATAATGTAGGATTCTACAGCTGACGCTATCTTCCTTCTGTCAACCGTACTCTCCATCCACCTCTATTTTCCCATTCCCCGTCTTCTAGGTACCTCTTCCGATTATTTTCGTCTCGCCAGGATTGTCTAAGCCTCCCCCCTTTTCCTTCTTCCTATGGAGCTCCGGTCTGTGACTCGTTTAATTCACCTGTCATCTGCTGTTCTTACGTGTCCATACCATAATAACCTCTTTTCTTCTATGTATTAATAACATCTCTATCTACTTCCACCCTTCTTCGTATTTCCTCGTTTGATATTCTGGCTCTTCTAGTTACCGCACAACACCTCCGCCAATATTCCATTTCTACTGCTGATATTTTTCCCTTGTTCTTCTTCTTTATTATCCAATTCTGCCCCATATGTCATAATACTGCGATGATTGTGTTCGATATCCTTGTTTTCGTCTTCTTGGTAATGTGAGTGTTCCAAATGACTTAAGTATAGTTGTTTTATGCACGTTCGTGTTTGTCCTAGTCTACTTTTAATTTCGTTTTCTGTGGTTGCGTCTTTCGTGCTAGTCAACCCCAGGGATTTGAATTTTTCAACGCCTGATGTTTCTAAGTTTAGTTAGGTATTTGGTTTTGTTGAAATTGATTTCCAGTCCCACATTATTATACTCTTCTAATAGTTTTTGGACCATATAATTTAAATCCTCTTCGTCCTATTCCACAAGCACTTGGTCGTCGGCAAAACTTAATGTATACAGATCTTCGTTTCTAATTGATATTCCCATCCCCTTGCATTACCTCTTCCAGTTCTTTAGGGCATATTCTATAAAAATCTTGAACAGTGTAAGCGAAGTGAAGTATCTTTGTAACAACCCTTTTGATGAATTGAAGTTACCAATCAGGTTCTTTCCAACTCTCACTGAAACCATGTCATTTTTATATAAACTGCTCACTGTCGCAATTTTCTAGGATGCACTTCTATCTCTATAATAGCCTTCCATAATTGGCTCCTTGGAACTGTATCATACACCTTTTTCAGATCTACAAAGGCTAGGTGGACTGCTCTATTCTTCGCTTTCTTCTTTGCGATGAGTTGCTGTATCGTATATACATGGTCTATCGTTGATTTTCCTGCTATTTCCAGCCTGATCTTCTCCTATCTTTCGCTGTACTTGATCTTCGACTTTTTGTTTTCATACTCTTCCATAAATCCTTCCAATTGTAAGTTTTCGCATACGCTTCGATTGCCTTTCTTAAACATTGAGGTTAGGTAGGCTTGTTTTGTTTAAATTTTAGAACAACCTCCATATTGGTCAGATCTAGCCCCCAGTGACTTTCAGCTGTTACCCAAATTAAAAGAACTCATTTTTCTGACGATAACGAGATGATGGCTGCTGTGAATGAGTGGTTTGCAATGCAGGACAAAGGGTATTTTTATAAAGGCATTTAAGCTCTGCGACATCTTTATACTAAGTGTGGGATTATGTTGAAAAATAAAGTTGTTTATAATGTCTAAGTCATTTGCTTCTGCATCAGGGACAATAAATAATGAACCACCCTCGTACACCTACTTACAGCTCATGAATTTACTGTTGTGTGTACGTTTTTGATCGCGATGTCTAATTACTTTTTCTTTGGCAACTTGTGAATTTATAAATATGTTTTTAGATTTTCACTTAATTTTAAAGATATACATATTTTTTAGTATTAAACGACACTACTGATATCTAACAACAACAATATAGATTTCACGCTAATGCATCTTGGGGACATGAAACTTGAATAAACGTAATTTTACACAGATTGTGTCTATGCTTCGTAATCCTGGGAATCCCTGTATAAATATTTTTTTGTGTATGTTTTCGTTGATGTCTGATTGTTTTACTCTTTAGATACAAAAATCTTAATTTCATATTTCCTCTCTACAAGTTCATAATAAATAAACCATTAGATAAAAAAAAGTGTATGGTTTGACTTGAATTTTCAGAAAACATGAAATAGTGATGTTTCCTTCTCTTTACAAATTCTTTACGTAGGAAACAACTTATGTTCACATTTATGTATTGGAATATTGGCTTTGTAGGTTGCAGAAACGGTGCCTTTGAAAATTTCAGGGACTCATGCAATATTAAACATTGCGGGTTCGTACAAAAGGATAACGGGCCCATTTAATACTCTCCCGTCAGGTATATCGAAGAGGAAACCCATTTTCGCACTTTGTTACTTCCTGCGAACTACTGATAACGGAATCTTTATCAATTGCTTCAGGTTGGGCAATAGCATCCGAGGAGAGGGACTGGAAGTACAGATTATCAATTTACTACGCTAAACCTCAAGACTCCGGGACGTTCACATGCGCTACGCCTCGGGGGATTACAAACAGCATATCGCTGCACGTCGCCGGTACGGATTTATAACGGGGGTGTAAGCATATTACACGTAATCTAATTTTTTTTCGCAGCCATACACTGCGGCCCCATCTCGGTATCTAGCATGCACCTTACAGTCAGGGTGGAGGGCACGAGGCTGGGCCACACCGCAATCTTCCAGTGCCCTGTGGGGTTTAAAATCAACGGGAACGCTAATCTCACCTGTCAAGCTTCAGGTAAGGAACACGAACACCTTTTACTTTCTCATACCAGCACACTGTTTACAAATAAGCTCATTTTGTAGCGCAATAATCAAACAACAACAAATTTATATACGTGGCTATTGAAATATTGCAACGTTTGTTCAACAATCACATGTCTCTCATTTAAACGTTATACTTATGTACTTGGTTTTGCTACAAATCCCAACGTTGTCAGAATAAAACATTCGGTAATCGAAAATATGTTAACCATTACTGACTTAACCAGAACCCCCCCCCCCGAACCGGTTTCGCATTACTTTAGGGGGCGCGGACATCCCTTACATACTGACCATTCATGCAACATGCTTCCTAAACTTAACTAAGTGAAACTGTGACGTCGACTGACAGCGCGTATTTGCACTGCGCCATCGAGATCCCTTCAAAAGGATTACCTGAAAAATCAATTTTAAAGTAGCTGAACTTATAGGCAACGCACCACGCAAAAAAAGGAAGCTGCCTGGGGATGTATTAAATGTACAGAGTGTCTACTTGATGCAACTGACGAATCAGTTTGATATTTCGATTATATATCAGTTGTAATAGACTGCATAAATAAGGTTTCCGGCGTTTCCAACGAAATTAATCAAATTTAGAAAACGCGTATAAATATTATTTTTTCTAAAATTAATAAATTTAGTACTGTTCGTTGCTTGGAACATTGTTCTCGGTAATGCCATATCAAAACATCAACCAGTTGAACTTTCCTTGCGTCCTGTTATTATTACATATAATAGTGGTACTTTTAAATCAAGTTATTTAATAATATTGAATGAATTAAAAAATTAACATCTATGTCACTGCAAACAGATAACACCAACTAATTTGTAAATAAGAAATTCTGCAATTAAAAGCAGCTAGGAAGGCAGTATCGACCCAGCTCTGCTTTCGTGGTATATGATTTCGGCTAAATATACTTTTGTTTTATTATCGTTGTTATGTTAACACCGCACAAATTTCAAATGAGCGGCAAAATTCACAACGTTTTTTTTTAATATTTTACGGAAACTTAAATTATGCGTTTTTTATTTATTTCAGGCAATGATCAACACCGAAAGTTTTAATTTTTTGAAAACAGTAATGTTAATAAGCAATTTCTAAAAATTGTTTAATCTCGTTGAAGTAGGCAAACATATGTGATAGTGTCTATACATAGAGGGCAGCGCCTATTACAATTTGCCCACAAATACTTCTTCTGATGCTTCCAATAACAAAGATATCAAGCTGATTCGTGTTAGTAGACTCACCTTGTATATATTACGCGTAGGGTCAGTTTGCTGCACGACAATGTTAGGTCTCATGTTTCTAATGTGGCAAAAGAAAATCTTCAACGAAAGAAATGGAAGGGTTTTAGAGCCACCTTATAACGCGGATCTATCGCTTTGGGATTTCCATATTTTTGGACCGCTGAAAAGGGCGTTAAAAGATCGGCATTTTGAGTCTGACGCAGAAGTACAGATAGTTGTGGAAGACTTCTTCAATCAGCAGTCACAAAAATTCCATGAGCAGGGTATACGTCGATTAGTAAAACAATGGAATAGGTGCCTTAACTGTGACGGTAATTATTTGTAATTAAATTATTGAATAAATTTTTTATAAAGCAAAGGTGGGTTTCAATTGAACACACCTGACAGAAGAAATTAACGATATGCTAATAAGCACCCTTAAAGACTCAGCGCAGAAATAGCGAAAATGAAAGTAAATAAATTAAAGCAAATTTCAGATGAAACAAAGAAAATTATAGAAAATAGAAGAAAGCTGTGGAAAGAAGAAAACCGAAACACCGAAGAGTATGCCGAAATAAATAAAATGGTAAGGTAAATGTTAAGAAAAGACAGACAAAGTAAACAAGACCAAATGATACAAGAAGTTATAGAGAAAAATAGAAATATAAAATGCCTTAGACCTATACTGGAATGACCACAAATTGTCATGTTGAAAGACGAAAATGGAAATAAAAAGCAAGACTTAACAGACATATTAAAAATAACAGAAAAATTTTATACAAATCTATATAGCCCCAAAAAAAAAAACTGTTGCCACATGAAAAACTAAAAAGAAAAGTCATGAATACAAATTCAGAAGCAATTCTTCATAACAACACTAACCAGATACCAATAAAAAGAGGAGTTCGCCAGGGCGAACGATATCACCTAAGTTGTTTACAGCCGTATTGGAAGATATTTTCAGACGATTACCATGGGAAACCAAAGATATCAGTATAAACGGAACAAGACTAAACCACCTTCGCTTTGCGGACGACATTATAGTAATTTCAGAAACGAAGGAAGAACTAGAAGTAATGTTAAATGAACTACAGCAACAATCGAAACGTATAAGGCTAAAAATAAACCAGAACAAAACAAAAGTAATGACAAACACTGAAGAAGAGATTACTGTAAAGACAACGTATGGGATATATGTTTTGAGAAAAAAAATCTACAGGCTTAATCAGCAAAATAACCAAATTTTATTCAAACTTAAATATTAATGGTTAACTTTACATCTTCTGACAACATGAAAACTAATCTACAAAACTAATAGCGGACCATGGTGCTCAATGGCACGCAATTTGGTTCAGACTTGTCTCATCTTCCTTTGAGCAATGTGTGAGTCCACTTCCCGATTTCTTCTAAAATTCGTGCCGGCAACTGTTGTTCATTTTGGGCCTCCCAACCGTTTTCATAAACCTTTCGACACAATAATGGCCAAAATTCTTCTATTGGCCGACCTTGAGGGACATTTGGGGGGTTATCTTCTCTCGGTACATAATTGACGTTATTCTGCTCCAACCATTCCCGAGTTCTTCTGGCATAATGGCACAAAGCGAGAGCAGGTCAAAATATTATATCGTCGTTCTGATGATAGATATTAATAAAATTAAGCATTTTCGGTAAACATCTTTGAGTATAAATCCCAGCATCCACAGCTTCTTCCCGAACTCGGACAACATAGGTTGTTGAAATCCCAGTCCCAAAAATCGGGGAGCAAACTAAAACTTTATCAGCAAATTTCGATTTTGCTTTGAATTTTACTTCGTTTGGGCAGTTTTCAATATCAAACATGTAAGTTCCATCGTTACTTTCATTTCAGAATGTGACAGCGTGAGATATTTCTCATCGTCCATTAGAATCACACGGTTCCTCACAAAATGCCTTCGTCTCAAAGCTCAGCTTTGAACTGTGTCTGGATGTATTTGGGACACTTCCTTCTTCTTCTTATTCTTAATTAGGTCATTGATCTGTTTGTTTCCTTCTTTTTTGATAATGTACACCATTTCTGGACAAAATTCTCTGGACGGTCTTGTATGAGACCCCAAAACGACGACCCAACTTTCGACTAGAGATTACAATTCTGTCTTGAGCGGATTGTACCAGTCTATTAATCCTGCTTTGTGCCAAAACATGAGGTCTTCCAGTTTTCGGCAAATTAGTGCAAAGTATACCCTCTTCATATTCTCTTATTGTCCTATAAATCGTTGCCTAGCTAACGTTTTGATCTCTGAACAAGTTAACAATTTCACGTTTGGACAACCGTCCAACAAAGCGATAGATACCTACTTTTGCGAATTTCAAGTTTGTACGACATTTTCAACTTAGTTATTGAATAAATTTGACGTATGTATATCAATAAAAACAAAACATGATTTGTTTACCGATTTCATGGTAACTAGATCAGACATCAAAATCGAGTAGAAATTTCAAGGCAAACTTTTTCTCAAAACTTATGTCCTATGCGGTATATATATATATATATATATATATATATATACCTATATATCGTATTACAAGAAGCACCAGCAGAAAGTTATGCGACAAGACCTAAAGATGACAAATGTAATTTTGCCAAAACGTCGTCAAGACAAGCACCCCGGTCCGTCCCAGGACCAAGAAGTTGCTACGCGGAAGAATTCCTGTAAGCCAATCACAGCATATATATATATATATATATATATATATATATATATACAGGGAATTTTTCTTTTTAGTATAGGGGAGAGTCGGAAGACTTGATCCCCCAGAAGACATGATCCCCCTTTCAAATCTGGCGCAAAAAGCATTGATGGCCATTTTGTTGGCAGAAATGTCTAAGCGTCATGGTTTTCAAATAAACAAATCACGTTTGACATTGCGATCAGTGTCAACAAAAATTTTGTGAATAGTTTTTTTTTTCGTTGCATTAACTTCTTTTAAGGTGAATAATATTTCCTTTCCTGTTAACACTTTATAACTGAGACCGAGTGTTAGTGTTGCTAGCTGGTTTATATTGTTTATTAGGAACATTTCAGTGTGATTATGGTTGGCTGCGTGAGAATGGGTTAAAATAGGGGGCATTTTCAGAATCCACTGTTGTGTCGGGAGACTTGATCCCACCTTTCCGAGGGAGATTTGATCCCGGGATGAAGTCCCTTATTGAGTTTTAGAGGAAATAGAGATGATAGATATTTATTAATTTAAGAATTATCACATAGGTACCTACTTAAATTTAATTTTAAATGCTGAGGAAATACGCACCTAAATCTGGTGTAAAAAGTCGAGTTCTGTCTAATCCTGAAAACGTTGCTGCAGCTGTTGCGGCAGTGAAAGATGGAGCTTCTATTAAAGAGACAGCCAAAAGATTAGAGATCAATGTTATGACGCTTAAAAGACTAATTAGAAGAGGAGAAGCGCGATTACCAGGTTTTCAAAAGTCACTTGTTTTTACTGAAGACGAAGAAGAGCAACTTGTTGAATACCTAATTCATGCATTTAACTGAATTATGGCTTGCCGTTAAAAACATTTAGAGAACTTGCTTATGAATTTGCAAAGGCGAATGACAAAAGGA
Organism: Limonius californicus; assembly: GCA_014611495.1. Lineage (NCBI taxonomy): Eukaryota > Metazoa > Arthropoda > Insecta > Coleoptera > Elateridae > Limonius > Limonius californicus. The sequence goes on along the minus strand of JABXWE010019637.1, from coordinate 910 downwards.
CTCATTGGGAAGTGCAGGCCGGGATTGGACGTTATGCAGAGACACGCCAATTTTTCCCTTCGTAGTCCCGAACCAACAAGCTTAGCTCGCAGCACTGCGTTCAATAAGCACATTGTGAGCAGATTTTTTGAAAAGCTGAGAAGCATTCTTGAAAAGCATGGGTTTACACCGGAAAGAATATGGAATCTGGATGAAACTGGCGGGACGACTGTCCATAAGCCTCCCAAAATTGTAGGGCAGTAAGGCGTTAAACAGGTGGCTAAAGTACCGTCAGATGAGAGGCGGCAGCTCGTGACTGTTTGTTCTGCAATAAATGCTTGCCGTGGTCACGTCCCACTCTTTCTTATTTTTCCAAGAGTGAACTGGCAAGACCGCATACTTCAAGGTGCACCTCCAAGCTCTGCAGGAGCTCCCCATCCATTTGGTTGGATGACCAGAGAAGACTTTCTCAAGTATTTGGAACACTTTCAAAAACATACCAACTTTAGCCAAGGCAACCAGCACTTAATGATTCTCGATAATCATGAGAGCCACGTCAATATTGAAGTAATAAGCTTTGCTCGAGCCAACAATCTGGTCTTATTAACGCTGCCACCACATACTTCACACAAGTTGCAGCACCTGGATCGTACAGCTTTTGAAACCTGAAAACCTTCTACAACTCAACTGCATCTGATTGGATGACCAATCATCCAGGAAAAAATATAACGATTTTTGACATCCCAGAACTCCTGGGGCAAGCTTATCCTAAGGCATTTTCACCGGCCAACATACTAAGTGGCTTCCGAATCTCTGGGATTTACCCATTAAATTCTGACATCTTTAGAGACGATGAATTTTTCACAAGTTTGGTGACTGACAAGCCAAACCCTACGGAAGAAAGCCCAAATAATGAGCCTCCACTAGTACC
>JABXWE010019636.1:0-20938 GCA_014611495.1 Limonius californicus | reverse complement strand
GCATCGTCTTTCTGTTCTTGCCACACCATTGGTACTGCAAACCGCGTTTTACGTTTTGTACCTTTCAACCAACCTGTTAACAATGCTACACAAGTCTTACAACATATGTGAGGAGCCCATGACTTATCTTGATCTCCTACCATTTTTAGGGTACCGAAAAACATCAGAAACGCATAAAAATTTGAATCTTACAAAATGTGTGTTTAACAGTGATATTTACCATGTGGTCACACAATAATGGGGGACTAGTACCCCAAACTCATACCAAAAGTTCTTCTGTTCCACCTAGACAACGCTCCCGCTCACAAGAGCTGTGTTTTATGACTGCTATCCACAATGTGGATTGGAAACTTTAGAACAATCCCTATATTCGCCTAATCTGGCCCGCAGTGACTTTCACCTGTTCCCCAAATTAAAAGAACGTTTTCGGATAACTCATTTTTCGGACGATGAAGAGGTTAACCTTTTAGGGGATTGTATTGAAATAAAGTTGTTTCAAATGTCTAAGTCGTTTGCTTCTATGTCAGGAACAATAAATCGTAAACCACCCTCGTATGACAGCAGTAGACATCTCCCTTGCTGTTGCTGCTGCTGTTGTTTAACTGAGCGAGATCTAGGACGTGGTTTTCCAATATAAATGTCTGTTTGGAGTATTTCCAACAGCAGTACTGATTTTTGACGTGTCTTCCTTTTACTCTTATAATTTCTTCTCCGACAGAAGATGCACTTTCAAATTTTTACCAGCTAGAATCATTTAAACGACTCGGCTGGATTCGATCCAGCGTCGATTGAATCAAGCCAATTGCGCTACCACTAGACTACCTTAAGTTGATAATTCATCAACCAACCCTGGCAAACATGTAATTCTAGTCTCACAAATTTACCATGGCTTGTAAGGTTTCTCGCTAAGTACCTGTTACACGTTTCTCGCAATTAGAAATTTCAATATCAAAATAGAAAAATAATTGCCGCCATGAAATACTAGAAATGTAAATCAATTTATACTTAATAAACCTAAAAATAATTGCAAAACATAAAGCTAACTATACTTAAACCTCTTACCGCCAGACTATTATGCAAGGGCACATCTATTTTCGTAAACATGTACATCAACTTATGATTAATTTCAATATTACTAATCCATTAATTTCAAACCTTATTAACTAATTCAGATAATGGGGTATCAAGAAATAATGTAAGGCTTGTAATTATAATTATATAATTTATAAAATTTATCTAAGGACATTGTATATCTGCAACTTTTTAGATTTTTTTTAATTTAAAAGTCCTCCCTGCCGCACGCTATATAAAGTTACAATATATTTTGGTAGTAAGCATGAAATACTAAGTTTTGCAAGTTTTTTTTTAGTATTTATATACAGAAATTTGCCTTTGTCCTAATGAAGGTAGTGCGTATTTGGTCATTGTTTTATTAAGGAAACTCCAGTTAGCACATTATCATATTTAAAAATAGGTGATACTTGAACTAATATAGGCATTTCTGTGACATGCACAAATACCACTAACACGATTTTTCAGTGCAATTTAGTAGCTAGACCATTCTTAGACTTTTTAAGATTTGGTTTTACACAGTTATTATATTATATTACGATTTCTTTAGATTTAGCAATGGAACAATAAGACAGATGTACGGATCAACAGAAACAACCGGTGCATGTACATTTCAAACACAAAAACAAAATAAAGCTGGAAGTTCGGGTGTTCTCACACCGGGTATAATTGCTAAAGTATGGGACCCCGAACGAAATGAAGTTGTTGGACCATACAAGGTTGGAGAGTTATGTTTTAAAGGTTTTATGATTATGGAAGGATATGTTGGAAATACGGAAGCAACCCAGGCATGCATGGATGAGGACGGTTTCTATCATACAGGAGACGTGGGATATTATGATGATGATGGGTTTTTCTTTGTGACAGAGAGAATGAAGGAACTAATTAAATATAAAGGTTTTCAGGTAATATTTAAAATAATACTTTAGTTATTGTAGTGAAAATTGATGTGATTGAACAGGTTGCCCCAGCAGAATTGGAAGCTCTAATTTCGACCCACCCAGGAGTCAAAGAATGCGGTGTAATTGGGATCCCTGACGAAAGAGCAGGACAGTTACCTTTTGCATTTGTTGTCCAACAAACAGGAGCAAACATTACTGAACAAGAAATAATCGATTTTGTTGAGAGTAATTTATTTCTATTATTGCAAGCTATAATATTAAATTATACAAAACCTTGAAAAACCCCTCATCAGTGATGGACGGCCATTGTTGACATGGCCAAGAACACTCATTTTCAGAGATTTTCTTTAAGCAGTTAGTAACTTTATATAGTTAGTTAGCTCTTACTCATGGCGACATTGTTGCAAAAAAAATATTTATTATTATAAGCTTTTATAATATTGTGGCAGTAGAGGGTTTTCTCAAGGTTGTATATACTAGAACGACCATCTTCATACAACCCATGTATATATTTTATTTTAAATTTCAGAAAGAATAACTGCTCATAAACGTCTGCATGGAGGTGTTAAATTTATAAATGATATACCCAAAAGCGGTTCAGGCAAGATATTGAGAAGAAAGTTGCGTGAAATCTTCAAATTGAAACATGATGATTATTTATAATACATAAACGTAATCATACAAGATTTTTAATATCTGTTTCCACTTTTGTCATTAGGAAACGCTGAGTAAAAATCTATTACACAATGCAATTGCAATTTTGCATAAAAATATCTTATGTTGTTTGGGTTTTGCAATATTTTTCTTTAAATATTCCTCTAAATTATAAAGAAAGTAATAAACTGCTAAGGTGGTTGGAAACATATTTATAGCCTGCTTTGCAGAAAAAGGTCTATACACTGTTTTCTTATTTTACCCTAATGCTTCTTATATAGGTATTACATTGTGCATTCGACAAAGTAAAATTTATTTGATGTTGCTTGCAATTTGCTTTCTGTAAATGTAATCGCCATTGTAATGTTTTATAATAAAAAAACTACATGTACTTCAAATAAAAACATATACCTGTAATAAGTAAAACAACAATGTCATTGCAGCAACCATCGTTAAAATAAAATCATTCAATTTCTAAGATTAAAATTCATAGAAATATGCGTGAGCATATTTGTTAATGGTTGTTTATCTTCTGCTCTATATCTTTGCTAAAATATGGGATGTATTGTATTTAGAAGAAATATTTTATAGCCATTTCGGTGTAATACTGTGTGTGGGTTTCATTTTTGGTTGTGGTGTTTCCCAACTAGCCAGACAATTTTATTTGAGTATATATTAGATACTAGGCAAGATAAGGAATGTTCCTGGGAGGACCATGTCGAAGAATTTTAGAAACAGCAGTAGAGGTTCTTGGAAAGAATTATAATTGAGAATAGAAGGTGTTAAATTTAAACTTAATGCGGGCCTAAAGTTATTTATAATATTATTTGATTATCTTTTATGTGATTGTAAAGAATATAATAAATGTCTTTTCTTCTAGTTGATAATATGTTTTATATGTTAATGTGAATTCCGAACTTTCCCATTTCTTGATAAAAATATATTAATATTATGGGCTCTTGGGCAACCCAAAAAAATATGTTATAAATCCTGATTTTCTCCACACATGCATTCTGCTGAATCCTGGAATACCAGCTTGTGCTTGTATTTACCAGAAAAGGCATGAAAGCTTTTAATTCTGCAATCCGTTTGAATGAACCTTCTGTTACTTTCTTTTGCGAACCCTAGTACCAACATTAACTCGGGTTGTATATCTTTAAAGCTACTGCCAGTGTTAGACATATGGCATGAATTTTCATTTTCTTTTTGAATAGTTGGATACAACCCGTTTCGAGTACTTTATACTCACTTAGCCGACCTCAGTGATCTAGTGGCTAGCGCATTTGAATTTCAATCCACGTGGGGTCGAACCTGGCCGAGGTCGGTGACATTTTACTAGCGAGGAAAAATCTGAAACTGTAACTTCTGTCGGATAAGAAGTAAAGCCGTAGCTCCCGTGCCACTGCGATGTGTGACACGTTAAAAATCACGACTGGTGTTGGAATTACCCCAGATAGGCAAAATTCTTATTTAGGATGTCCAATGGGCCAAATGTGGCCTAAGTGCATAGAGATGCTTGGAAACCGCGTCCTAGATCTCGCTCTTTCAAATACTGATCTGTTTGTGAGAAAATAGCTATTCCTTGTTTGGCTAGGAATCTACCTTTTCGTTTCGACACAACTTAGAGTGGTCTTTGATCCAGACTAAACTACTCAAAAATGAATAGGGATATTGCAATGTAAGACACATAAAGGCAACACCAATTGCGTTTATAATAAAAAAAAAACTAAAACAACAAAATGTAACGTCTTCTTAGTAAACAACAGGAAAATTACAACAAAAGTACGTTTAAAGAAGAAATTTAACAATATTATAATGAAAATCGTTATTGTATCCTTTCACTTAACTTAAATTTATTCTAATTCTAATACCGCTTGGCAGGAACTCTGGCAGTAGTAACTGCTCTGCACCTTGCTGGCATACTGTCAATGCAATTATCAATATATTCTTGTGGAATTTGACCCCACAGTACCGGCAATACATCCCTCAGCTGTTGCACAGTAGTAGGTTTCGGATTATGATGATCCAGCTGTCTCTGCAAAAGGTCCCATGCATGCTCAATGGGGTTGAGGTCTAGAGACAGCGCAGGAAGAGCCAGATGGTTTATTTCCTCATTTCAAAGCATCTGTAAAACAACTCGAGCACGATGCGGCCTTGCGTTGTCGTCAAAGAAAACAAAATATCCCCGTCCAACAGCGTTGCGACAATTCAGAACATGGTGCATAATCATTTCTTGGGCATAACGTTGGCCCGTGAGTGTATTAAAAATATGGAAATCAGCACGCCACCCTAAATACATTCCAGCCCATACCATTAAGCCACCACCACCAAGGGCAACGACTGGTTGGGTATACTGAGGTAAGGTACGATGCCCGGCACTACGATATACTCTTTGACGCCGGCTATCATTGCTGTGACAGTATCTGAACTCTTCCGCAAAGAGTATATAATCTCACGGTGTAGCTTCTTGAAGTCTACGTTTTAACCGTTCCACCCGGTGTCTTCGTTAAGCCACAGTTCTTGCAGGACATATCAGGGGACATACCTCAAACAATCGATTTCTCACAGTTTGGTCGAAGACTGGATTTCCTGTGGAATTCTGGAGCACTTGCTGTATATGTGGAGCAGTAGAAAAGGGGTGCACTCTTGCATTAATTACCAGAAGTCGATTTTCACGAAGTGTTGTGATGCGAAAAGATCCACTTCCAGGCTTTCTTGCAGTTGTACCTGTTTCTTTAAGGCACGATAGGACACGTGAAAATACGATCTGCTTGGTTCCTAACATATCAGCAATGTCGACTAGGCGATCTCCTCTTTGGTGCATAGCAACGGCTAAATTTCGTTGCTTTATTGTTAAATGGTTCCTCCGCATTCCTGTTTATTATTAAGAACACAAATGTAACACACGAATGAAAAAACAATGAACAAAAACATCTTAAAACGACAGGAAAGATTATTCAATCAAACATACAAACACGACTTGACACTAATATGGTTAAACAACTGCAACTGAATTTTTTGTTTTTTAACACCTAACATTGCCGTTTGCTATAATTAGCAATAACAGACGACCATTAGCCGCCAAATACAAACATATATATATATATATATATATATTATGTTTGAGTAGTTTATATTCAATTGAACGTAGATAACGAGCAAGAAACAGGGATTTTACCTTTACCACTGATTGCATGAAAACATGTAAACACAAATATTTCTGTTGACTTGAGCTAAACTTATCAAATTTGTTTTAAATATGAATCCTTTAATATTTGCTCTATAATGTAGTTGAAAAATATTAAAGATTACATAATAAAATTCAATGAAATCGTACCCAAATTTTCAGTTAATAAACAATTGCTTTCGCCTTATACTAATAGTAAAATATTTAGGATACCAATGATTGCAGAAAAATGGAAAGCTTCCTAAATGGCCTAAAAAATTATTTCTTTTAGCTGTAATAATTGTTTTTATTTAAAACACTAAAACAGTCCAGAAAATTTTTGTTTTGACTGTGCAAAAACTCTTCTTCCCCGCATTCTAGGAAAATTTGATTTAGTTAATGGGCAGTTATTTACAAACCAGTTGTTCGACATTGACAAAAGTTTTTTGTAGGTGCTTTTCGTGGATTTTTAATAGATTTTTGATCGATTTTTTTTTCACTCAACACTGTATCAATATGTTTAGAGGATCTGTATGATTTCCCTCCTCAACCATATTTTTAATCCGATACAATAATAACATCAATTATTTTAATATTAAGGTCAGAAATACTGGTATATTGTAGAACTAGATGATCGAAAATTATCGATTATACGAAATGTATTGCCTGAAAAACCACAAGATGCGCTGCACCGAGTGGTGCTTTAATAGGTAATGGTCGAGATTCGACAATTTTAGATTGTCGAGTTATATACAGGTAGATTATTTCATAGACAAACAAAATAAATAAAGAAGTAAACAGAAAATTTAGTAGTAATTTAGTAATTATTAACACTGAATATGCAATTATTATCTACATTTGTACGAGCATCAGTTCTTTCCAAGGATGAGGGAGACAAGGGTTTTTTATGAGCTGTCTTCTTTTTTCCTACAATGGAAATGATGTTGGTGTGATCCTGGTCATTTAATTGGTGGTATGGTTGAATAGAATTTCCTGAGATATGGCCTCCACTTTTAATTATCTCATGAAGATTTGATATCTTCTACGAGCTAAGGCTTCGCATTGGAATATTATGTGGCAGGCTGTTTCCTCTTCCTCGCCACACATCCTGCATATAGGATCTTCGTTTAATATCCCTATGCTGTAGAGGTGTTGTCTGAAGTACCGGTATCCCGTTAGGCATCCTGTCACTACCCCTATTTGAGTCCTACTAAGTTGTAGGATTGTTTTGGTAAGTTTGTGGGGGCTGGTTACGCATTATAGTTTTGCTTTGTCTTTGTCGAGGTGAGAGTCTCTAGTGCTCCGAATGATTGGTTACAATCCATTCGTTAACTGCTCCTCTCACTGTCCGCTTCGTTAGACCGACAACAGGTTCAGGCCACGTGAACGGTGTTTCCGATCCTTGTTTTGCTAGTTTATCTGCGTTTTCATTTTCTTCTTAGCCTCTGTGACCTGGCACCCACACAAGTTTTACCTTGTTAGAATTTGCCCGTGTTAGAGAACTACAAAGGCAGTTCCAGACAAGTTTTGACTTAATCTGGTTTGAATTCAGTGCTTTCAAAGCTGCCTGACAGTCAGAGATAATAAGGATGGTTTTGTTTGTATAGCCCCTTCTTATGTTCTCTTCTATTGCTGCTAGAATTGCATAGGTTTCAGCTTGGAATATTGTGGCAGTTTTGCCCAGAAATATGGAGGTACTATATTTTGGTCTACTACCGTATACACCAGCTCCGGTTCCGCTGCTCGTGCGTGAACCGTCTGTATACCATACTAAGCTTTTATGCAAGTCTGGTGGTTCCCTTGATCCCATTCTTCGCGGTTTATCCTCACTTCGAAGGGTTTATGAAAAGAGTATTTTGTTAACATATAGTCCGTTCCCATTTTTAATTTTGGGTTTGATAGTACATTTAAGTATTATTTTGGGGTGTCCCCACGTGTGTTGGGTGCTTCTCCAATCACCCGTGCATTTTAAGCGATACGCTCCCATACGTACTTCGCCCTTGATTATTATATCAAGAGGAGGAAATTGCAGGAGAACTTCTAGTGCAGCTGTCGGACTACCACAGACACTTTGGTATCGCTATAGAAAGTAAATGGTGCATTAAAAAAACACATCCCTAAATCTACAGAATTGTTTGTATCCACATTTGATGCAGAAGTAGTTCCACTATCTACTCCCTACTTTCCGGCACGCATTTTCTCAATTTTTTCTTTCAAACTTCATCTTTTTTTAAACAAACCAGAAGATTTCGAAACTAAATTCTGTTTACGACCCATGTATGATAATAAACTTTCAACTGCATAAACAATGCCCTACGTTTGATAAATTGTGCGCTTCTGATTTAACTATAATGGCCTGTCACATGTGGTCTAAAATTGAAAAACCCTATAATTGGCCGTAAAAGTTCAAATAGTCAATTTAAAATATTCCTTTGATATGAAAACACCATTCTCGTGATCAAGTAAATTCCACAAATTTCAATTATGTAGCCTTGCTTTATTTTTGCCAAACGCACCTTCTGTGTAGAAGAAGTGTAGAGGCTCGCAGCAGTTTGGAGCCCGTGTTAAAGAGTAGGCCCCCTATGTTTGTGTACATTACTTTATACGCATGCCACATACATAGGAGAGACAGTTACCAGGCTCTCTCGGGAGCCAAAGTGGTTTATTGGCTAATACACTAACCAAAGACGTTCTAATGTCTTACCGTATCAGAGGATTACAGCAGGCACTTACATTTACTAATATTTTAGTGTTATGATACAGTCACAATCGTTCAAAAATAGATAAAATGTGAATATATTTCCTTGCTATTCTTGCTAAAATTAGAGCTCGAAATATACAGACATATGATTGGTTGCGAAAATGTTAATAGCATAATTACTTAGTAACATGTTGGTTTAAAGAACATTCTAGAAAATAAATGTGTTTCTATAAAACTGTATCAGTATTGTTTTGTTACATTAATTTTTTTAAATACATTTGAGTAGTTGTAATTTTTTTTTCTCATTCATTCATACTACCGTCTCCCGTCCCCCCGGAACCGCTTTCGCATTACTTCAGTGGGATGCGGGCGTTCCCTACACACTAACCATTCATGCAGCATGTACCCTAAACTTAACTAAGCGAAATGCGGTCGCCCCGGCTGAGATTCGAACACCCCAGCGGATCGACTACATTTCGCGTGACCTCGAGTGGCAACGCGTTGCCGCACTACTCCATCGAGGCCCCTGTTGTAAATATTACAATTAACTTATCTACTTTTCCTTGTATACAGTTACGATATTCTATTTACATGTGCTCTAATTTATTTTTGAAAATGACTGCTTATCTATGTTTGAATTGAATTCCTATTTTCGGAATTCTACAAGCAACCACAGAGTACCTATTATATTATATTATAATAGGTACTCTGTGAAGCAACATAACATGTTGTAAAATCCCAACAAATATTTGTGTTAGTAGGATAGTAACATAGCTGATACTTATCTAAGAATTAAGTGACCCTTCTGGAAAGTTAAGAGCAACATTAAGTTGAGTTAAGCCTTAATAAGGCGTTGCTACAAATTTCATCCAAATACTTTTCTCAACCTAAAGGAAGCCTTCAATTACTGCTGTAATATGCTATAACTGAAGAAAATCACGCACCCTTATTGGGCCATCTTTGAATAATAACAGATGAATGGAATACTCTCGCAAAACCTACAAGTATACTGCTCAAAATAATTAACGGATATTTACATATTAATGTAGATAATAAAAAAAGCAGGTAGAACGTTTGCAAATGCTCTTGTATTTTAACTGTATCATTTTTAAGCAAGAACAATTTTACGCAGTTAAACTTCTTTGTGCAAGTTCTAATGCGATCGTCGCTGTACGGTATAAATTACAAAGTATATGTATACGAATAAGTATCTAATAAATGTGTGAACACTGCAGAAGTTCCGATTAATAATTTTCGAAATACATTCTGTTAAACGTATTTAAAATAACTGCCAGGTGGCAACATATATTTTATTTGTTTATGTAAAGACAGGGCACATATGCTGCGCGCGGCCCACAGCTGGAAAGCAACCTCCGCTGGCCAGTGACCCGACCTTCCTCAGTCCGTCCAGTGGCGTACCGTCCCGGATTTTGAATATATTATTATTTTCTTTATAACACCGGAATCACACATATTTTGCTTTTATTTGTAACATTTAAATAAAATAAATCCTCTTATAACCATTACAGTCTCTCCGCATGTTATTACGAACTTTTGGCTCTGAGCCAAAACCAGGCAACCGTCCACCACGTGGGCGGACCGTTACAAAATCAGCCAGAAGTTGGGGTATTACAAAATCCACTGAAACCCTCTGAATGTTTTAAGAAAACAAAAGAAATGTTGTTGTTATCAGTGGCGGATTATCGCAGAAGTTCACGAGGTGTCCGGTTATAATGAAACACTACTGGCCACGAAAAACGGATATATTATAGTCAAAATTCATTATATGCTACAAAGCCGAAAATAAAAAATAAAAGAAATTCATACAAACCGAAGCTGTATTGTGTATTGAAAATATTGAGTAAAAATGAACAATAAATTTACGTATTCACATGGATGGATTTAAGTCGGTAGATTATTTGTCAGATTGCTTCAAATAATCGTTTATTTTAGACTTTTCCTAAGACCTTACGATGCGCGATGTTACGTAAATATCATTCAAATACATTTTTATATTAGTCAGGCTAAAACGGTTCAAAACGTTATCTGGAGCGCCGTGATTATATAGAGAATTAGGTACAATACATACATTTTGCACAACTTTTATAATTGGTGGTGATGACACATTAGCAGCACTATCTTCAGCCTCATTATTGTCTTCTTCATCTCTACTGGTACTGGTATTACTTGCTGGTTTTGAACGCAGAGAAGCAACAATATCGTCATCTGATAAAGTTTCTCTACATGTAACATCTTCATCGGTACGCACATAATCTTCAAATTTAACACCCTCTTCTTCTCCCCATAGGCCAATGGCCTATTAATTACCTACAATGAGCAGGTTCTGTGAGCCCTCTTTGCACGTATGCCGGGCAGGAGGCTAGCTTAACCTGTCGAACAGAGAAGAGAAGTTCCACTACATGGTTTCCGATTGTCAAAATTAACATCTGTTTCTGCAATCAGAGGTAGGACATCGCCATATTTCCAACATGGTCAAGATTAATATTCTTGAGGCACTGGTTTAACAGGAGTTCATCGTCATTAAATTCATGAGTGCAACGGAAGGTTTTTCTGGGAATTCCCATTTTACGATTCCCGAGAAAGAAGGTTCATTAGAAGCGACACATTTTACAGTTTGAAATGTAAAATATGATTTATTAAATAGAAGATTTCAATATACCCCAAGCACGAGTTCATTATAAGTGAAAAAAATTGCTTTGAACTTAACGAAAGGTTATTCGACGATCTGTAACAATTCATAGCAGACTTGAGTACATCTAATAATGATCTCTGTACAGGGTGGTTTATATTACAAAAGCAAGCAGATGATACCTTTTTGATTTCTAATTTTATTTCATTTATATTACCAGAGCACAAAATCAACGCGACTGCCCAAAATTCATAATTCCTATTAAAATATACTGAAAAATAAAATAAAATATGTATATGGAAATCTAAAACTTTACTGGTGTTTGTTTTACTTTACATTCAAATTTGAACATAATTACTGAAGCGTAGATGTAGGTATGTGTGCCAATTGAGAATAAAAATACTATATTTAGAAGCATCGGTAAAATGTGGAGTTTGATTTAGAACTTGCCATAAATATTATACGGTTTGTTAGATATAATTTCAGTAATAAAACTGCTATAAGCTGGAACAGTTTTTATTAAGCCGGCTGTATAAACAGCCAATATAAATGCAGTATGAGCACCTAACATAGTTTTTTCAACGGTTGCTTTCATATGCTCGTTAGCATAAAGTTAAACTGTGCAATAAAGCTTCAACTATGGTTTTTCCAGGTAAACAAATAAAACTAACAGAGAACTGTTACTGATATTAATTGTTATACTCCTGAAACCCATCAGACCAAGCTGTCTAGGAGTGTATTTAGACAAACGATTGACCTGGATATTCCACATGAATAATTAATTGAATGAATGCCACTACAGACCAAGACAATTGTACCCTATAATAAATAGAAACTCCCCGTTAAAACTTGAATGTTACCTCCTCATTTACACATCCCTTCTACGATCACCAATGACCAACGCCTGCACGGTATTGGGAGCTGCATTCAACTCCATAATTAGAGAATTGCAACCATCAAATGCCCTTTGGTTTCTTCGCAATTCCTAGTTACACAACGATCTGCCATTATCTACTATACAAGCTCATTAAAAAGTGTATTAAAACATGTCATAACAAACTAACGGTCGCTCTTTCAATGTTCCGATAAAATTCTAGACAAGCTAACAGTCAAATTTATCCTCCTTGTTACGGAATTTTCTGTTTTTCAATCGTCCGATTGTCTACGTCAGAGGTAAATTTACTTATTCCATACCTATCGGGTAGTAGAAACAGCCGATAGTACTATTTCGATAGGATAAGGCAGCTACGAGTGTGTATGAGGTGATACGAAATATTTCGAGTGGATGTAAATAAAGTGTTTATAAAATTAATATTATTTTTTGCTGGTATAGCAACTAATAAATAGATTCATTTTAGAAATTGAGAAGCGGAAATTTTTAGTCTTGTAAATCCAGACCGCAGACTTGTCGTAATCATTTCGATTTTTCGGATGATTTAAATGAAAGAAAACCACTTTCAAACATTACTGGAAGAAATTCAAAACAGTTACACCAAATAATATAGTACATAGTTATGTAGACGAAACTGTTTATATTTCATAAACCATTGTGTAACACTCATGGAACTGTTGCTTTTATGTAACTTTTCGATTTTATGCAAGCGGTTCATTACATTATATAACTGCAGGTGAAATTAGTGGCGTTTATAAAGCTACCGCAGAAAAATGTATTGTAAAGATTACTCATACAATTGCAAATTTATATTCCATATTTTACTACCAACTACTGTAAGTGACGTTGAGTGACATCCTTCACAGCCCCAGGCGTATAGCAAACAAACTACAGGTATCTTTGTTTAACTCACTGCTTTTAAGATAATGCTTTCTTTTCCACACACCGTTGCCGGAATTTGCCTCACTTTCTTTAGACCCAGTGGTAGTTACCCAATAAGAATTTGGCCGGTACCTATCCAACAGGATAAGTTATATTGAAAGACGCAGCAACGCTGTAGGGTAGATTTATTCTAGGGGTTAGTGAGACAACTACAGTAGAACCTATCTAAAGTGACCACCCAAGGGATGTGTTCAATATTACAAAGGGAAATGTAAAACTCGGTGTCAGGTAGAGAATAACATAATTAAAAAATATGTTGGAGAACATAATCATACCCCTGATGCGACAGCGAGCAAAGTAAAACAAGTACTGTCGCAAACGAAGGAGCGTGCAAAAACAACTCAAGAAACTCCTCATAATATTGTTGCTGAAGTATCGTCCGCAACATCAGCTGCAGTGCAAGCCCTGATTATTCTTAATATTATTTTGTAAATTGCAATAATAAATATGTATGAGCACCAATTTTTTTGCATGATTTACTATGCGAGTGATTGTTCACAGGGATGACTATTTACAAGAGTGATTTTTACTAAAGTGTTTTTTGTCGGAGGGGTTTTCGTTTGCAATGATTATTGCTTGGAGTGGTTCTTGTTGGAGTGATCTTGACCGGAGTGGTTTTTACCGGAGTGGTTACTTCGGAGTGATTTTAGCCGGATACGCAGGACTGGTGATGTATGTCGATGATACAGCAATTATCACACAAGACCATTATATAAACAATGCGTCAAACAAACTTCAAGAAAGTGTAGATCAACTAAACCAGTAGTTCACAAAATGGTATATAAAAAATGGCTATCAAAAATATTCACTCTTCATCGCCCTGCAGACCCACAAAACATCATAATTAATAACACCCCCATCGCTTGGAACCTGAAAGACAGCGCGGTGAGGTATCTGGGATAATATTTAGATCGCAGATTAACTAGGAGTTATCACACAAATAAAAACCTGTACAATCATACAATCAGACCTATTCTTACCTGCAGATGCAGTGTGTGAAGTGCAACTATAAATAAACTACAGGTTCTATAAAATAAGCTGCTACGCATCATTACCAATACCTAGTGGTTTGTTAGGAATTCACAACTGCATAGAAAAACCGGCCTCCCCAAAATTCTGCAATTCATTTCGGTCACCTTATATCTGGCACAATGGCAAAAGTGTACAATCCAAATACCAAACAAAATGTAGGTCCTATGGAAAATGGAGAGATTTGCTTCAAGGGTTCGTCGCTTATGCAAGGTTATCGCCCAGCACAAGATTGTTCTGGTGAAGATGGGTTCTTTCATACAGGCGATTTAATATTTTATATTTTCTATAGATGCTTTCCTAACTTCTTTCACACGGTAAGGAAAGGTGTAATGGTGTTGTTAAAACTATCTGTTTTCCAAATACAGTTACAAGGAAGTTATTGGTATTTCAAAATGGTCAATATATAATTTTGCATCGGTTCACTAAATTGAAGCCTCATATAGCTGATGGATATTTTGTCGGCTTTTACCATTTCTAATCCTATTAATCATGTTAGTAGGACTCGTTTGCTGCACTTAGATATTTCTTATAATGTAGTCTAGTTGTCATTTACGTTGGGGTTCTCTACAGCTATTTATTCATTGTTTTACCCTTGCTTCATACAGTTTTCTTATGCTTCCATCTTCTAAAAGCTCATTCCTAAGTAGTGTTTCACATTTTGTGTATTGTTTTCGTTTTTCTCTCTGTATTTTCAAACATGTTTTTCCCAATACAAATTTATGATCGCTATAGATATTAGCTGAATTCAATGATTTGCATCGGATGTATTATAATATAATTTAGTCTATAACCGAACATTGACCTTCCATGTTGTCCTTGTATATTTGTACCGAATTTATTAATTAAAAAATGTATTGTCAATCCTGAATTCTTGGTCAGCACAAAACTGTATCACTAGTTCTGCATTATTTGTTACTATATTTTCATTAAAGCTTTGTTTTACTCCTAATATTGTGGACTTTTTTACTCTTGCGTTTAAATTCTCTAATTGTAGAATTGGTACGTGATATCAACTTCTTCTTGGGGGCCTCACCGAATTCTTCTCGAGGGCCTCATCGAATTCTTCTCGGTCCTTCTTTAATTTGCAGTTTTCTGAAGCATACAGATGTATGTATGACTCTTCCCTTCCTTCTATTTCTCTGTTATTACGTATAGATCGATAGAGTGATTTGTTAGTTCAACCACTACTTCTTACTCTCTTCTTCTGTATGATCTAATGTTCCAAGTACCTATTCTAACGATATTTTTCCTCCATAATCGACCTTTTTTGTTGTTGCCGTCGATGTTTGTGTGTTCTATGAGCATATATTCACTTCCAGCTATAAGTAGGTTGCTAGCCTAGTTTGTAGAGATGTCCCTCCTTCTTTCTCAACCGGGCTTAGGACCATATACGGCGGAATTAAAACAATACTTAAACCATCCTTTTTTTACTAATTAATGAAAATAGAGAACAACTGAATAAATAAAAGAAATTAAAATAGAATTAGATAGTTTAATGTTTAACATGCATTTTTTTACTAAGAATCAAATCCGATATAACACGAAACTAATTTATATTTAATTTTCACATATGAGCCACAAAAAACTCAAAGTACGATGCAAGAAAATATACACACTTTTCCATAAATTATGCGAATCTTAATAGCAAATTGTATCTTTTAACACGGAACAGCATTATTCAATGATCATTTTTCAAATGCGCACGAATACTACACTAAAAAACGATATTTCCTGTTCTACGTACAATAAATTTTCTACCCGCAAGTAGGTACCTTTAGTATTAGCATAGATAGTACCACTTATTTAATGGTCTTAAACACGCTATTATCATTATATCTATATGTTTAATTTGTGTATGTAAAATAGTGCAATGAAAACCAAAGTATAAAACCCTTTAGATTTTGAACAGCAGAATAGTCGCCTTTATTCGCTTGTGTTTACTTTACCTGATTTATAAACAAATTAATAACAGGTAAACAAAATATTATTTTGTTAGTTATCCTATCCTATGTTTCCAACTAGTTCAAAATATTGCATGATTCTGAAGACGAAATCTCAAAATTGATTTTATTTCAAACATTAATTTAACACAGTTCTAAGGTGTAACACAACATAAAACTGTTATTTCGTAAGTAATGTTTTTTCCATTTTTTCGTTTTAAACAACATAACATTTCTTTGTTGACATCTGCATGAGTAAATGTAGAAAACGTCGTTAATAAATTTCTAAGCAAATTGAATGCGGTTGAATTATATTCGCGATTGCTACTGACCGGTAATTCCATCTTAATTATAAAAGAACAAGTGGCATAACAAAATTTAAAGTTTCCTATGTTATACTATATCTACGCAATTTGTGTTCCGAAGATAACATGGCTGAAAGTTCTCCATACATTATCAGTGGACCTGAAGAAGATTATGACATCCCTCACGAATCTATTGGAAAAATTGTATTTGATCGCTTGAGGAAAAGAAGTCCTGAAGAAATAATCAGTGTAAGTTTTATTGGTAATAAGTATTAATTGTATACAAAAGCCATTTTTATAGTATACGCCGACCCCAGCTATCATCAATCATTTATACGTTCTTTTACATATTCAAACTTTCTATTTTGACGGAAACAAGAACTTTGAAATTTCGGGAACTCAATAAGTAATTTTTTTTAATTTTCTGGTAGTACTAGTTCTAATAATAATAATTCTAATTAAAGTTACTACACATATCCCTCATTAGTTGATTGTGATAGCTTCTGAAAACAATCTAAAATAAAAGCGAAGGAATGTCAAATTCCAGCAACACAAATTTTCAACGACAGCAATAGGAATCTCTCAAGGTGTTTCAATTAAAATAAAAATTAAGCGTCGAACGTCCGTAAAACAAAAATGTAATTTAAAAAGAATATATTATACTTAAATCTTAGATAAACTCCAAAACAATTTCTGTGCATAATTACCATTCGAATTTTAAAAATTTTTGTGTCGTGGTACAAGTGTTTGAATACCTTAGTTAGACAAGGTTATCACCTGTAACGGAGCAGCATGGCGGACAAGTACGAGAACTGGCCAAACAGTATTCACAGTTAAGCAACAATTCGCACAATCACCGCATGGATGGGCAATCGAAAGCCTGCGCGCACACCCTGCTATCCTACTACCTCGGAGAGTACCTAAAACGGTCGGTCTCCCTGCGTTAGTGCGTCACGGCACTAACTACCTTAAGCAGGATCAAAGTGGCAGGGAGTGTGGAATATCCTTCGGGTATCCTTGCACTTGCCTTTTACAGCGTGTGACGAAAACCAATTTTTACCATCGTTATAAGATCGTAAACGTAAAAAAAACCAGATTGAGTTCTTAAAAAATTCTTATGATGAAGGAAGAGGTACTAGTCCCAATTGAATTGATCAATGAGTTGCACTGTGCGAGCCGCAGCGTGCGGTTGGTCATTATTGTGCGCAAAAGCGCAACTCTAGAAGTTAACAATCCTCGCCTTTTCTTCTGAATCGTCATTTTCAACTTTCTTAAGATCTCATTCTCATTCTTGTCGCTAGTCACAATGTGATTCAGGTACTCATCGTCAACAATTTCGCAACGATGCAGGAAAGTGAGTGCAGAGACTTTGCTATTCTTTGTAAATAACCGTCAATCCTAGGCACCCAGCTCACAGAAAGTTTGTGGTAGTGCAGTTTATTCGTGACAAATTCATACAGCACCGATTCTGAAGTTTGAGGAAAATTGTCCGCCATTTCCGAAATCGTAAACGATGACCTTCTCAAATTTTCTTGTTGTTCGCTTTTTCCACAATAAGTCTAGCTATATATGAATCCATTTTCCACTACCTGTAAAGGTATTTCATTAATATCTTTTATTATCAACTTTAGATTTAGATTGCCTTTGAAATGTACGTATATATACAGGGTATTCAATTTTAAGCGCAACCGTTTCATGAAATCATTCAAAATCGCATTTTTGTATTGATCTTTTTGTAAATGGATTCTTAAAAAGCATAAAAAGATAGGTACACTTCCCTGTCTAATTTACAGTGCAGATGTAATTTAACACACCCTTTATATAAACGAAGTTTACACTAAAACTTGACCATCATGTGAAAAACAATTAAAACCAATTAAGAAAACGAAATATTGGTTAAAAATTTCTGGCCAACCTATATCTAGTATTAATCAACCAATATATTTCCTATGTATTCTGCCAATATTTTATCAATAGGTACACTTGCGAAATAACTTATTTACGTTATTTTTATGGTGGCTCTGTATTGGCGGGCAATATATATCCAACTTAACAGAACATTAACATTTACAATACTGGACCAATATTTGCATTGTTGATCGTCATATCTGGAAAATAGATAGTGTTTTCAGTCATCTGTGATATGGTTAAGGGGGATGGATAGTGTGGCCCGAATCCCCCTCATGAACCCCGTTATCACGCCTAAAATGCATACACCTAGTTTCATTAAACTTTTTTAATTAATAACGTACTAAAATCGTTGACTTAAAAAACCTATATTTTTGACTAATTTACTAGCATGTATAAATTCTTAGTTACGTTTTAACGCGCCTCACCACTCCCCTTTTCTAAAAAAACATTATCTGCGCCGCTATTGTTTGCCCGCTTCCATTGTCAGATTTTTATTAGAATTCTAATTATTAATGCTTTAATATGCAGGATGTATCAAAAATAGGTACAAATATTTAAACCAGTAGTAGATTGGCTCAAATATAATTCAATGGTACTATTCATTTATCAAAAATCATTAAGTTTATTTTTTTGAATTAAAAAAATAAAATAAAATTTTGTTTGAGAACTGCTGATGATACATAGAAAATGCATTTAAGCTGCAGAAGGTTATTACCTAATTGTAAAGTAAATCCAAAGTGGCAAACACGTAAAAGCTTGTCTGGCTTGTGATAACAACAACAGACTGAATAAAAATTACTGGCCTACCTAGTAGTATTGGTTTGTGGCAGGTGATAAGAAATTTTTTGCACTTCTATCTTACTCTACTTTACATATCATGTCTTTGAAGTCAAATTTTTGTTATTATCCTGCGGTACTCAAACAATTTTGGGTCAAATTTTCTATTATTAGTTTCCCATATCTTAAGGGTCTCATTGCCAAAGAAATGTTTTTTCTAGTTTGTATATATTGTATTGTATTTCATCGAATTTAATATTTGTACCTAATTCTGATACACCCTGTATATGTACCTTAGACGAAATTTATTAATAAGAAAATTATCGCATTATTTGCCAACTGTTAATATTATTCCTAAAGAATGTTTGAAATCTAGAGTTCAACCTTTCAAAGAAAATGTTAAACCTTCTAAGACGGGAAGAGTTACATTATAGAAAGTGATGCCTGCTACAAAGATAACATTATCTTTGGTGGGAGAATACACTAAGTATTGTATTATGTAATGTAAGAACCTTTAAATAGCATTTAGTCGTAAACAGTCGCACAATCTTGGAACCAGTTGCTGCACGACTCTCTTCAGTTGTTAAGAAACTATTTCTCCTTTCTTGTAACTTAATTTGTAAGTATTGTTTAACATTTTTTGCGCAGATACAGAAAACCTATTTTTGTTCTGATATTGTGGTCCATTTTTAACTGCTCTATTTTCAACGTTATGCCAATTTCTGTTGCTATGAGTATAAACACGATTCGAAATGGAGATTGTTATGAGTATAATCAATTCCTCTAGAAACTTATTCACTATTTCGGAAATTGGTATTAAACTAAAAATTACAATTGTAACTATAATTCGGCTAATTATAATTATGTGAATGTGGCGGATTAGTAGAAGCAGCTTTAGTGTTACAGTCATTATACGAGTTATTCTCCTTAAAATGTTTTCTATCGCAATACTTGCCTTATGGCAAACAGCAACAAACAGCGATGCCATATGTCTCCACAAAAGTGTTCTGTAGAAAAAACGCACCGATCACAGACAAACAAATCCGGCTATTGTAATATAAACAGCTTAACTATAATCCCTCATTACTTGGTACGTTTTGTCAGTGGCATTCAAACAAGTTTATGAACAAAACAATTACGTACAGTAGGATCTCCGTTATCACAAACACATATTTCTTTTAAACGGAATTTGTCATAGTTTTTTAATGAATACAATTATGTTTTAACAAGCATAACATTCTCCAAATTTAGTGGATTTAATAGGGAGTAAAAATAAATAATATATAATATAAAATATAAAAAATAAAACGAATATGTGTTTCACGGCAATCGAGTTTATACATTAAAAATAGAAATTGGAAAATACAGTAACTGATTATAATTTTTAGCTGTAAATTTTAAAAATTGTCATGTGGACGTAGGTCATATTATAGTTTTTTTACTTATGTTTTAAAATTGTTCTTTAATAATCATTACGATTTAAAATTTAAAATTTAAATCTGTTGTAGTTCTGTAATTATACACTATTCACGATTGATTTGCCATCCAGCAGGCTGTGCTTTTTTTCTTAAGTTGCCTTTCTGAAATTTTATTTGATTGATTTCTAGCAATGTCAAAATGAAATTGTCCTGTTGCCAGCTCTAGAGTCCCCTACTTTTCTAAAATAATCTAGTAAGTTTAGAATTAATAAAACACATAATATGCAAATGCAAATTGTGAAAGCTTTCAACCATTATAAAAGAGATAGGCCAGACTTCACACGATTTACGATTATAAATCGATTAATTGATATATTTGGTAAGCATGTATTATTTCTTAAATATGCAATTGCAAATTACTTATAATTTTAGGTGTCTGAGCGTTCTATAAGGGACATTTTATCACAAGGACAGGACGTTTTGAAATCTTCCATTTGTAGTATAGGCGCTAAGACGGACGTTTTCTTAAATTACACGTTTAGAAAAGATTTGCAACGACAAATTTGGCAATATCATC